>JAADWZ010000613.1:0-17011 GCA_023336445.1 Pythium dissimile
CCCCCCCCCCCCCCAAATTACGAGCATACTGAACAGAAAGTTATCGACTTTTGTCGAAGGTCTCAGTTAGTTTCTGCCACGCGATTGGCGGAGCGTCCGTCGTATGGGGCCGACAAGGGCGACGGCAGCTTGAGTGAGCAGTCATCGTCGCGCATGTTCTACACCTTTGCCCGACCAACTTGGGATTCAGCAACAGTACTAAGAACCAAACGCAAGCGGATCCGCGATCTGTTCTGACAGTCTGAGCTCAAGCGGCGCTGTGATGGCTGCTGAGATCATGGATTTTTTGCCCCCAATACTTGGTGTTGTCCGGTCAATGTCTTTCTGCATGCACTATCGCTTCGTCAACGCGGTGGACGGTGGCGGAATTCCCAAGTTGGACACTTTTTGCTTCGTCGCTTTGCTGAACCAGACATCGGAACTCAAGCGAAGCCATCTTTCGATATTGGGTGTTCTATCCAAGAAACGACAAGCGCAACGCATCTAGTACTATTACGTGATGTGGTCATAACTGGCAGACGTGCGTTGGAGGTAAGTTACTTGTATGACACGAACAACTTTGGTCGCTCCTCTAGAGGAGCATCTATTCCCGACGATAGCTATTTTAATACTGGTTCACAGATGGAGAACGACGAACATGGGCGCCCAGCGGAGAACGAAACACTCTCACACTCCGCCTACACGAAGCACTGGCGCGTCTTCATCTGCGAGGCGCCTTGAACGAACGGACTGTCCTCGAATGGCCTGAGCAGCTCCTCAAATTGCCACTCGCTCCAGTCCAGCGAGCGGTCGGACGCGTACAGGGGCTCCACCGGGTCCACATCGACCATGAGATGCATAAACGTGGCGTCGTTGGCGATATCCTCGGTCATCTCGTCCCACTCCGTGGGCGAGACGCCGGCGAGCTTGAGCCCCACAAAGGTGGGCGACGGCGGTGCGGACGAGGAAGGCGACGTGGACGTGGAAGTCTCGTCGCCGCTGTCTTCCTCCTCCTCCTCCTCCTCTTCGTCCTCTTCGTCACCGCCCTGCTTGGCCGAGCTGCGTGTTGTGAGCACGCGCTGGGCGTACCGTACAATACACTTGTGCGTGAACTGGTCGAGCGTGGACGGGTCCACGCGGTGCTCGGGCCGCTTGAGCTTGGTCTTGCGCTTGCGCAGGCCGCGCTGGTGGCGCATGAGCTTTTGCTGGTACTTTTGTGCGTGGGTCTGCACCTGCTTGATCGAGCGCGTGGCCACGTGGTCCGTGATCAACTTCCACGGGCCGCACGGGTACAGCGCCATGGCCGCGATGAACCGCTCGTGCTCGGGTACCGACCAGACGCCGCGGACTGGGTGGTGGCTGCTGCGTGCGCGGGGCATTGTCGTAGTGGATGCGGGAGGGGGGAAGGCGGCAAATTGGCAAGTGCGTCAAATCTTGTGTCTGGTGTCTGGAGTGGCAGCTCCAACACGCAAGCGTGGACAGCACCGGGGACGGCACGGCCTGGCTGCCTTTATGGTGGTGTGTGGAGCCAAGAGCGTGGATGCTATGTACCGGTATGTCTACTCGCCAATTGGATTGGATTTGATGATGATCTTGGTGCGGCTGCGCGGGGCCAATCACAAACTTTGCGATTTTAATTTGGAAATGTCCGGAACTAGATCATCTCTCATTGGGCGAGATGACGTGGATTCTAGAATTCCATTTTCGTCCCGCTTCCTCAACATGGGCTCAGCGTGTAAAGTGTGCATCGAGGCGGGGCGACGGTCCTTGCTCCCTCTGGATTCTGCAATTTTGACAGATCTATGATAAAAAATGCGAAACTCCCTCCCTCCAACGACTTCAACATCCCCACCAAGCGCCAGAACTACTGCACAGGAGGGGAGATGGGAGCCATCACTTCAGTCCATGTCACCTTGAGCTTCTGGTCAGTCGCACGGATGGTGTTGACACGAAGCAGAGGTGGTGACAGAGGCGACGTCACCACCATCGTTTCGCGGGCAGTTGAACACCAAGCACCATGTTGAAGCCCCTGGATTCTTTGGCGCCATCCAATCACCACACCGGTCATTCAGCGGACGCGTCACGAGCTGAAGATTGCAAACAATTCCACGAAACCGAAGGTCGCGCACAAAGGGCTACAGTCAACAAGCCAAAGCTGAAGCAAATGGACCAAGAACAGAAAAATTCTTCTTCTCAAGTTTTGCAATCGTTCATGGTCGGAATACCAGGACCATTATAAAAGTTGGCATACCGTACCGGACCTACGTACAATCTTGTGCTCTTTGCGAGAACGCACCATTGATCTGTGCCACGGAGCGACGACAACAAGCGCGTGAGGAATCGCGACGGAGGACTTTCAACTGGCTGGCTGCTGGAACGTACGGTCTTTCTCTTGTGAAATGGAATGCACCAGCGAAACGCGATCAGCGACTAGGGGTGAAGTTTAGGAGCTCCAGACAAAGATGGCTACATTCCGATCTCTGCAGATCTCTTTCTTTCCAGTCTACTGAGGACCTCGAAGCATCCAGTTCAGCTTTTTGACTAATGACAAAACGATAAGCGTAATCGTTGTAACTTCCAGAACCAAGATTATATTATTATCTGGTTGATTCCAAACATGGGACACGCTGTCTATGGGCTGGCCAGCCTGACCCATCAATCACAAATTTTGGGGCGTCGGCCGAGTACGAGCGAGCTGCAGAAGTACGCCTCGTACTCTGCGGGGCGTGAGCCACACGACGCTCACCTTGGACGACGGCGCCAACACCATGGAACTGAATCGAACGCATCGCGTTCTCTTTTTCTATATGCCGGAGCTGGTGTGTCTTTAGTCTACCCTAAAGAACACGATGGTGCTCGGTGGCTTCTGCAATGCTTGAGTTGCCGAGTTGCCAGATTCATACGGGGGGTCAATTTGGGCTTGGTGCGTGGGAATCTTCTGTGTGTTCACGTACGACAGCAGTTTTGGAACGAGACCTTCTGAGAAGCAATCAATGACATGCCGACTTAGACGACAGGAGAGTTTGCCTACTGCAGCAGCTGAGCTGCATGGACTCTTGCACCAGAACAGATCTGCCTTGCACTTCGACATGTGCTTTTGTCATCGTCCGGTGCTGGAGACTCGACGCTGTCGCTACGAACACTGGGTGGTCTGGAATGGAAGCGAGCAGCTGCAAGCGGTGATGAGCAGCGCGGATCTGAATGTCATCTCACGCTTCCACAGAGATGGCGATGGGGCGCATGGTCTCCAGCCAGTTTCCGGTCGCCGAAGATGGATCCACCCGCAAGAAGCCAGTCAGTGTCGCTGTGAACGACGCGAAACGCACCAAGTGACGCAGGCGATGTCACGCATCTGGACTCCTGCGCGCTGACGTGTTGTGTACCCATCCAAGCAGCTATCCCAATGGACGCTGCACAGAACCCACGGTTTCACAAGCTGACTTGCTTTCCCGCCGTTCAGTACAGGAGCCCAAGCAGCCCACGTCGGCGCGTCACGCCATGAGGCTCGCGAGATCTTCAGCTCACTGATTGATCCACACATGAGTTTCAGCAGTCTGCCCTGTTTCTGAGCGCGTGCCAACGCACCAGAACGGATTACACTTCACCAACACCACGTTGAACAGAAAATGTGGCGGAGAGCGCCAACGCCAACGATTCGCAGCGGCAGGTCAAGTTGCTCAGAACACCAGCAACGTCACCAGCATATGCGCAGAGTTCTCGTGGAGCTGTAACGAGAAGGAAGACGAAGAACAGCATGGAGGCGACGAGGTAAATGTCCTGGTGCTAAGCGAAACGCACCATTGCTGCCCGCTGACCAACATGGCTACATTGGCTCGGTTATGCACAATTTCCCGGCACCCAGCTTGCCACTTTCCATATCACTGTATCGAGGTGGTGTGTAATAAAGTAGATTCATAAATTATATCATTATTTGCCACACGACAGTATTGATAAAACGGAATACGAACTTCAACATGTGAATGCGCAAACGCAGTCAAGACTGTGTTGACTGCGGCGAACCTGTTCAGCGGTTTACATACCGGTAGTGGCTGAGGGACCACGAAAGTGGCATGCTCCATCAGTCCTCTTTTGAAGCGGACCGTCAGGGCCCCCAATGACATTGACTCAAGTGAGTGTGGAGAGCTGGTATGTGTGTATGTGTGGGGAGGCCGCATGTCAGGGGCTTGGGCCCAGCAATGGTCTCAACTGGCGTCAGTCAGACCCGTCTTGCGTTGAGCGAAATCCTCTGGCAACGCCGCAGTCGATAGACTGTTCGACCTCCATATCTGGATTTGCCACGACACGGATCTCGAACTCAGTTTCAATCCCCCTAAGCCGTGACTAATGGCGGATGTTTAGCTCCGTGCGCTTAATTCAACGTGGGATCTCGTGGGCAGACTGGGCCAAAGAAAGGTCCCGTTAGGACGCAAGACGACGGAATGGCTGCGCAAGAGACGTGGGCCAGCGCGATGCCGACACGGCGAAGTTGTTCACGTGGGGTGACATTATGTCGAGTACCAGCGGTCTCTCGTTGGCCACGAGCGCAGCAGTGGGCACCACTCGAGCCCATTGGCGATACAATGGTCAACTGGTCTTCCGACAGCCGTGGAACTGCTGCCCACCCAGCGACGAAATGCTATCTGTACCCTACGCGACGGGTTTGCAATATGTCGCCATGGTAGAAGATCCGAGCAGACCAAGTGACCCACTTTCCATCACACCTAAAATATGTGCGCGTGGGGACTGCACAGAACTGTTCTGTACTTCAGAGGCCCTGAAGGAGTGTTCAGACCTGGATACTGCGTTCTGAATGGCCCCGTTCCATCAAAAGAGAAAGCTTGCACATGCCGCACGTACAAGAAAAACGATATTATACATTAGGAGTTTTGGCCTTGCGGTACATCTAAAGTGACGTGATGGATCGGAAGCTCACTTCACGCGTCGTCTCCCCACGCGATGACCCGCTGGTCGGCATCGCCCGCGACACGACCGCCTCGCTCCTGGGCCGCTTTCTGCGCGCGTCCTCCCCCAGCGCGACGCAGTGGAAATGGATCAAGAACAGCGGCGATTTTTCACGATGGGTTCTGATGTGGCCACCTTCAAAGTGTTTCCTATTTCACAGTCAACTGAATCCAGTGGTTGTGGTGGCCGTGAACAACGCGTACGTGTTGATGAAATCTCAGCGAATATTTGGTGTCGCCACGATCCCACTTGATATTACAGATGCTTCCAAACGAAGCGTCGAGGAATCTCGATGGTAAAGAGATGTACGACCGGCTCCAATGAACTGACCGTCAACACCTGCCCAAGCAGTGGCTAGCATGGCATGTGGAATTTCTGTGTACTGACTTTTGCCAGATGTGCGGGTGGATCGCGGAATTCGCTCGCGCGTCGTCCAAAGTATGGTTTCCGACTCGCCGCGATTGCCCCCACTGAACATCATCAACACCCCACATTTGGCAAGTTGTTCCCACGTTTGGAAACAGTATCAGAATAACCCCCACATTTGGCAAAAGTCCTTCTGCGCACAGTGCGTTATTATTGTGCTTGCATTGAGACCAAGGTTTGCGCGATGTAATTGTCCAGCTACATACAGTTCTGCCCTGCCCTGGCCCAATTCCGTGCAAGTACGTCTTCACAGGAGGCTGGTGCGGAATCAACGTTTTCGAGCTTTGCCCTATATAGCCCCCTCAAGCAGCTTTGCCCCCACATTTGACAAGTTGTTCCCACGATTGGAAAAATTATTGGAAAATCCGCCCATGTTTCAAGCCATCCTGGGAGTCAACAGACGCAGTGGAGGGCCTACTTGGCCCAAGTTTTGGGCCTGGCCCATGTTGAATGGGGTAAAAAAGTTTAGGCTCAGATGGTTGGATTGTGTCAGACAAATCAGATGCTACAGGTGTAATAAACTGCCCGCCACCTGGTGGAGTTGCCATGTCACGGCCATCTACTTCTGTGTTGAAAGAAACGTTTCTTTTGTTGTTGTTTTCTGTTGTTTCTTTTTTTTGTTTATGGATATCCGCGCGGTAAGCATGCCTCAAGAAATTCGAATGTGATAAGTGAACAACACACAATGTTTAGTATTACACGGATTTCGAAAGTGGCGAGGTGTTATCCAGCGCCAAGCGCTTGCTGGGCATGAAATGAAGTAACGTTACCAATAGATCCCTTGTCTACAGACGCTTCAGATCCCTGCCATCAATCCCAGCGCACTGTTTGCGAGACCGTCGATAGTGCTGTGTGAGTTCGCGAAGACAGAGACTTGTCTGCCAATTATCGACCTGCAAGTTGAACTCTCCATTCACCACAGCTGAAAATCTCAGATGGCTACATTTCGCCTGGCTATGCACAACCAGTCACCTCCAGACTTTAGCCACTTCGATAATCGTGACAACAATCCAGCGAGAGCCTCTAAGCTTGACATGATATATTCGGTGAAGAACTCCACAGGAAGATCACCCCGCGAATTTGCTTCGAGGATTGCACAGGTTGCTAACCGCGCCATATCGTGGGCACGGCAACAGTCCAGCTCAACTCTTTGCCGGTATGATACCGTACGATACTCGCGATTCTCTCCTCCCCCCTCACGTCTCCCAACCCAGAACGTGCATGTCAACAGTGCTGCTTTCTGGATGAAACGGACCTGCACGGTGCACAATAGGGTTAGCGTTAGCAACCAACCTCCTGAATGAATGACGCGAGAGGGGCCGGGGCAGTTGCTGCTCGGCCCCGCGCGGGAACGAAACGACGGCCTCAGCATAATTCTTCCGCAATCTCGTGTTGCGACCAACGGATTGTCGAGCGTTATGATGTCTCCGCCCTTGACGGTCACGATCACGACGTGGAGGAGGAGCTCGCCTATCCAAAGTTGAACGGCACTGTGCTCCAGGTATATCTCTCGCCTCAGTCTCAACAATTCGGAGCCCACTGAATTATTGGGTGATAGGAGTTTCCCATTCGATCCAACTCTTGCTGTACTAAATTCTGGGATTGACGAAATGTACTGTAGATGAGAACCATCATGATAACGAATCCCCGTTCCAGGACGACACAAAGCCATCAGCTGTATCTCGAGAACCGCTCTATTCGCTGCGCATCTTCGTACGGTACACTCCCAAAACTCTGGCGCTGCTTTTGATTGGTGACGCACGGCCGGCGGTGGCTGACTATACAACACCATCAGCGATGCGTGTCAACACGGATGATCGAGTCACACTTTAACACCTTGACTTGTTGAGACACTGCTTTCTTGTAATACGGAGGGGTTTACATACAGAGGAGCGGTTTCCCTCTTCCCGTAGATAGCCCGTCAACTTCGTAATCTTGGTCTGCGAGTCAAGCTCACTAGAACGGACAGACAGCTGGGCGTTCACCATCCAAACCACAGAGAACACGTGGACGACAAGCGCTCGTGGCATTACACTGACGAATTCTAATGCCTACTTGCGCTGATTCTGGTCAAAACTTCAGTTGGCGGGTGCAACATACTGCGTCTTTCCTCGGTTGGTGACAAGGTGAGACTGGAGTGGACGCATCTCTGGCCAAACTCGACATTCTGCACCCACTCTAGAGTAGATGAGACTTGGGGAAGGCGGAGGACAATATGACACACTGGGTGCATTCCATAACCCCCTAAACCTCGAAGCGGGGTTTTCCCCATCGGCCTATCCTCAAATCTGCACACAGACACCCAAATGCTCCTCACGAGGAAGTCGATGCACATCGTGTGTCTAGACTTCTGCGGGGCAACTCCAATCACGCAACCGTACTGCAGCCCGACCCAGTTCCCAATTGGCCAGCGCCTCACCAAGCGATCTGACGACGACAGCAAAAC
The DNA here is from genome assembly GCA_023336445.1 of Pythium dissimile. Taxonomy (NCBI): domain Eukaryota; phylum Oomycota; class Peronosporomycetes; order Pythiales; family Pythiaceae; genus Pythium; species Pythium dissimile. The sequence continues at coordinate 7,814 of JAADWZ010000613.1, forward strand.
ACCATGTCTCCCCGCACTGGTAGTACGATGCCCCAAGCCACGGGTGTCTGGTCCAGCAGCGAGCACGAGCGGTTCCTCGAGGCCATCGCGTTGTACCCGAACGGTCCATGGTCTCTGGTCACGGCGCACATCGGCACACGGTCGTGCAAGCAGGTGCAAACCCACGCACAAAAGTACCAGCACAAGCTGCAGCGCCACCGCCGCGGCCTGCAGAAGCGCAAGACGCGGTCGTCGCGCCTTGAGCACCGCGTGGACACGGCCACGGCGGCTCGCTTTACGGACGGTTTCACGGTTCACATCGTCCCTCGCCCCAAGGAGCACGAGTCTCCGCAACATCCTGGCTCTTCTACGGTGGTCGCATCTCCAGCCAATTGCAACATCAAGACGGAGCAAGCTCACATCAACACTATACTACCAACCTCGCTGCGGTCCCTTCCACACATGGAGAACGCGACAGTCGAGCGGCTGAGCGGCTCTTCCAAGCGGCAGCTCTGCTGTCTCGATGCGATCGAGCCCATGCCGTTCAGCACGACCGTCGCCTCCCCCAGCGAGCCAGAGGAGTTTGGCTCGTGGGAGGCGCTGGTGCTTTTACTGGCAGGAGAGACGGAGGATGTCGCGATCCACTGAACTGTACAGAAAGAATTGACGTATTCTTCTTTTCCTATCTCTGTTGTTGGTTTCGTGGTTGTGCCATGGTGAAGTCCCTCAGTTTTCGGACATCAAGACACGCCTTGACTCTGTTCAACTTGTAGTGCAAGCAAATTTGTGATGCTTGCTTGGCCTGCACAACACGGCGACATAAATCGGTTTTAACGCAAACGCACCACTGTAGCGAGGCTGGCAGCCAAGTACAGTAGAAGGTGGAGGAGGGCGGCCCTTCTTTCCTACTTCACTACTGTTGTACAGTAGATCGATTGCAGTAGTATTGGCCGTGATTGCGGCCGAAAATCTTCCATGATCAGCATAAACTCAACAAAACCACAATGCTTAGGTGGATCCGACCCAAGCGAGCGAGCCTCACTCGACTGTCGTCAGCTGCCTCTTCTTGTGGTCTCCGTTCTCCACTGTGCAAACTGAATAGCACAGCTGCAGAGTGAGTGAGTGGCCCATGGCCAGCGGTGGATCAGCGGTTGGCCAGTCGAAGTGGGCCAGTCGCCGTGGGCCAGTCGCCGTGGGCCAGTCGCCTTGTCGTCCTTGACTGTCGACAGCACTGTACATACAGTGGCAGCCATCTTAAGTCCAAGTAGGACGAGATGTGTTGATGAATTTGAGTCGACTCGTCGCGATCTTGAACTTCAACGTGTCGCGCAGCAGCACGCCCGCACGTCTCGTCTAGTTGGTTTTCACACCTCACAGCCGCATCTAGTTTTGAAACGTCAAGAGGGGGCAGTCGCCGAATCTAGATAAACACCTGTTCTCTCTACAGAATACGGCACAGTACAGGCTTTTCGGGTTCGCGTTTGCTACAGCGTATTGACGGCTGCTCTCCGTCCTTCCCAGGAAGCAAACCATAGAGCGGATCCCGTCAGATCCGGCGCTCCATGTGGCGCTCGGCCCATTTGGAACAAGTGCTTTTTCGCACGGAAGAAAACCGAATCACCCACCCGGACGTATCGGGTATACATGGACAAGCGCCGCCCGTGTAGAGTAGAACAGACAGATCGTCGTGCACTGCTGTGTCTGGGTTTCCTCTTGGATCCATTTCTGTCCGAGAAAACATTCTGCTACAGTATCATAATACTATCCCAAAAATCTGGGATAGTATTATGATACTGTGGCTGTGTCAAAATCGAGCACGCGCATCGGTTGAATATGCGGCAGGCAATCCGACAGGATCGAGCTGTGCTGTGTACGATCGCAGAAGATTCTCCTCCGTGGTGGATGCGACACAGATATTGTACAGGAAGCTGGAGAACGCGAGTGAGACTCAACCCCCCGAAAAAAAAAGCCACTTTTTCCGCGACAATATCTGCACCGCTGGGTGCGGCAGAACATGTCTTGTCAAGTGTCGAGCTGCTTGCTTGTCTGCAGTGTCATTGTGAGCAACGCCCCGGCCGTGTTTGAGAAAGGATGGGACATGGGTAGTTGACGTAGGATGTTTTCTGACCCACGAGCAATCTAGTGGGAGCTCGAATTGCCCACCACGTGGTCAAGCCACAGCGCTCGAGCCCGTCCACTTCTGGGCTGCGAAAATGCAGCTTTGACGCATCGCTTTACCCAACTCACCGAACTAGTATACAAGGCCACGACGAGCTTGGGTGTCATGCGCTACGGCACGAGCAATCATCACCATCGATCCGTCTTCGTTCGGGTCTGTTGGCCAGCCAGTACGTCGGGGAGATAGATAGATAGATAGATAGATAGATAGAGAGAGAGAGAGAGGGCGCGCCCATCTGTGTGGGCGGGCGTGTGAACGCCACACGTGTTTAACAGTAATGCGCCTGCCCACCCCTCACAGATAGAATAGCATGGTGTAGTAGATATTTATAGATGCTTTACAGTATATCCACTGCAACTCGGTTTTTTGTTTGTGGCCCAGCAGCCTTTCTTCCACCAAGTCAATCCGGCCAGATGACGCGACACGGCGTGAAATCGCATTAAGACTGCTACCCACCATTTTGCACACTTGGCTTTGTCCAAGCATACAGTAAGCCACATCTCCAGCTGTAATCGCCACTCCCACTACTGACAGAGACCAGGCCGCAGTGCTGCCTGGTTTCTGTCTTGTCCACAGGTGAGAATTGCAAACAAACTGTTGGAAACAACCCAGCCCAGGGACAGACAATAATTCCGTCCCCGGACTGTTTGATAGCAACCGAATTGTTCAGATCGTCTGGTCGCCGGCTCGATTTGGACGGCGACCATGGATCCATCATCGTCTGGTCGTCCGTCTGCTACAAAAACATAGTTGCTTACTCTTCAACCTGAGCACTCGCAACGGTTTGTGATTGAGATCATTTTCAAATCTGCGTCGGTCAGAGCACTTCTCCCATTCGCACACGCACACACACACACACACACTGAAGAGCACCATGTCTCCTCCGCAAGCTAAAGGTGTCTGGTCCACCAGCGAGCACGAGCGGTTCCTCGAGGCCGTCGCCACGTTCCCGCACGGGCCCTGGTCGGTCATCACCGACTTTATCGGCACGCGGTCGGTCAAGCAAGTTCAGACCCACGCGCAAAAGTACCAGCACAAAGTGCGCCGCCACCAGCGCGGGCTGCTCAAACGGAAAACCAAGTCCTCGCGCCTGGAGCACCGCGTGGACCAGACCGCGGCCGACCACCTCACAAACGGCTCCATTTCTCGCCCGGGGTCGCGATCCAGTTCCGCAGCCTCGTCCGTTGGCAGCCCGTATTCGTCTCTCGTCCATCATTCGCACACGCGCAAGAGTATGGAAGCGCCAGTGGTCGACGAGGCCCTCATCTCGTTCCCGCACTCGTGCAGCAGCCCAAGCGGACTGGACGATCTGCTGGTCAACATCGAGCCGATGCCGTTCTATGGGTGTGCGATGGAGCAAGAGCTGTATGCACCGACCGAGCCGTTCGAGTTTCTGATGGCGTGTGGCCTGCTGGACGTGTAGATGGGACGTAGTTAACCTAAGTTACAATATGAACACTATATAGAGATGCCTTTCAATATTCAATCCTCGTCATGCCTCCTGCGTACTGCGACTCAAATACTATTGGGTGTATTGCATTGTTCCCATCTCGATTCGTACGCATGGCAGAAAATCGGAGACCAGAGTCCGGGTAGCTGGGTAAAGTTGAGATACGTAACCAGGAAGAGCCTACTGGATTGTTGCGACTGACTGAATCGGCTCATATAATTTGAATCAGTGTGCATGTGATGGTCGAAACAACGTTCCGACAAGGGGCTTGATAGAAGTACTGAAACCAGATATTAATCTGTTGAGTATTGGCCCTTTTTCGGAGCCATTCAATAATAGAGTCACATCTCCTTGGTCTGATAAAACAGTAGTCGTGGAGTTGCAAAAGTTTCTGGACGATCCAGCCATGAGTGATCGATCTAATGGAAGATCCGACCATCAGCGAGCGACCAGTGGTTGGCATTCCACCAGCATGACTCTCCGCATCGAATACTAAACTGTCTTAGATTTCCTATTCCACAGCGACGTTGAGGGTGCGAGAGTCACAACCACCAGTTTGACCCTTCATCCGCCAGGGCCACCAGTGACTGGCCGAGTTGAACGCTACAGTGGACTGTACATGCCCCGCCCGTCGTGTTCTGGTCCGACTGGTTTATTTCTCTCGAGGGGTTGTCGCGTAGCGTTATGAAATCGAGCCAAGTGGCCATGCCAAGCATTCCAAGTCAAAGGAAAGAGGAAGGAAATGCGCGTAGAGGAGGGAGAGACCCACCCACAGACAAACACCACCAGCAGCGCGCCGACGCACCGGAACCTCCAGCGCAGTTTTCCCACCGAGGCAGCCTTCAATGAATTCGAGCAGCACCTGTGGATTTCGTCCGCGGTAGTGGAGCTTTAACGACTGTGTTCGCCCGCCCAGGGCGGACATGGGACCATGAGGGCGAGAGAAAAGCACGCGATGTGTGCAAGGTCCATTCCTCATAAGTCGTGACTGGACCCTCAGGTCGAGACCAGCCATCTTAGCTGACGCGTGTGTTAAAGAGGGCGCGCGCGAGTTGCGCACCACGAAGTGAACCAGCAAAGGCACTGCAACAGCTGGGTGGACAGACGCACGGAGAGGACAATTCAGACAGAAAAGTCTGTGCGAGCAGTGACGAGCCAGCTTGACACACTGACTGTTTGTGGATGTGATTTCGACTCGGCCAGCCCGTCTGCTGTACCCTATTTTAGGGGCCGAACAGTGCACTGTAGTCAGGTCGCGAGGCTGATGAGACTCGTCAGACCAGCGACCAAGCCAAACCAAAAAAAAAACAGCCTTTCATCGCCCAGCTGGGAGGTGGTTGGTGCCCATCCGCCTTCTGGCACAACGGATTGGCGCTGCTGTTATAGTCGTGGTCTGGCGGGAGGGTAAACACGTTGGATCGCTGCGTGGACGAAGCAAAGCAATTGGGAGAGAGCGAGCTCCCACCTAAAATCCACAACAATGCGGCGTGTGTTTTTCGGGAGTCGGCACCAGAATCCAAGCCGAAGGCAGCAGCAGAACGCGCCGTCGTTAGTATCGGAGCAACGAGGGAAAAGGGAACTGATACTAACGCTCAGTGTGGAGATCTCGTGTTTGATCGCGAGATCTCCATTTCAAACTGCAGTGTGCACATCGCCCTCGTAGCCTGCGGCTCGCGCTACCAATTGCTCTCATCCTGGTCTTGTTGCATGAATATCAACCAGACGACGCCAAGAGGATCGCTATCGTTTTCTGGTCTGCCCAGAGGTGCACTGCTACCTCAACTCTGACTCGTACCCATTGGCGAGCGGGAGAGAGCAAGCACAGATTATACTGTGGTACAAGGCCCTCCTACTATCGTGAAAGTGTCGCGCATGAAAGAGGAATGGCAGTCAGACCTCAAGAATTCCATGGCCCCCAACCCGCGCCACCTGGGCCAGCTCCCGCCTGATGTCTCTGGGTTGTTCCTTCCACTTGCGAGTGTGTAAACATAAGTTGTGTGCGAGCGACCACCGCGGTGATCCCCGCCCAGAATCAATCAAGCAACAAGTCTTCCGTCACTTCCTCAATCCCGCTCACTTCTCAATTCGCCCCGCAACCACATCGACGCGAATCCACTCAAAACAATGGCATTTGTCAAGACTGCGACCATGGCCAAGGGCGTGTGGTCCACCAGCGAGCACGAGCGATTCCTCGAAGCAATCGCGCTGTTCCCAAACGGGCCCTGGACGCGCATCACCGCCCACGTGGGCACGCGCTCGGCCAAGCAGGTGCAGACCCACGCGCAAAAGTACCAGCACAAGCTCTTGCGCCATCAGCGCGGGCTGCTTAAGCGCAAGACCAAGTCGTCCCGCGTGGAGCACCGCGTGGACAAGACGACCGCCGACCAGCTCACGAGCGGCTTCATCGTGCGGCCCGCGAGCCGCAGCTTGAGCTCGCCCGCGCCAGATTCGCCCTCGAGCGTGTCACAGACGACGGTCAAGATTGAGCCGCGCAGGACTTTCAAGCATAGCGGCAGCTTCCGCGCGAGTCTGGAAGCGAGCGAATGCCCACGCACACTGTGGCTGCCGGAGCCGCAGCCACTGCCACAGGCCCATGTCGTCTGCAGCCCGGCCTGGTCAATGGCGTCGACGCAGTCGTCCACGTGCAGCAGCCCTCGCGGGCTGGAGATGCTACTAAGCCACGTCGAGCCCATGCCTTTCCGACCAGAGTTTAGAAGTCGATCAGCAGCCGAGTCGAGCGCCTGGTGGGACTCACTGGATCTGCTACTTGCGTGTGACTCCTTCACGCTGGACTCGGAATCCATAATTGTTTGAATCATATAAATATGTGGGTTTTGACGCCCAAACGCTTTCTACGCACCAACTCGGCGCCTATTAAGCCTATCATGTGGCGCATTCAACACTGCCGAAGCTGATTTTTGACTCAAGGGGAAAGTCGTCTGTGTGTGTCCCACCGCCCGTTCTGGACAGCATCAGCCTAGTGCGTGGGTGGGTGGGCGGGGCACTGGTTGGGGACATGCTGCATAGACGATCAAACACGCTGGCTACGTACTACACGAACGCCGCTCAAAACGCGGCGCAATGATGAAGCTACAGCCAGAGGAGGTGGATGCGGCCATTGGAATGTCGCTATTCATGCCAAACAGCGACGACACTCTACTATATTACTGCACCGTGCCAGCACGTGTTGTCGACTGTATGATGAACAACAAGTTCATACCCCTGTCCGTCCCCAACGCAGCGTCAAACCTCAAAAAGAAAGGGGAAAAAAAATTCAGTCCTAATATTTCACCAGAGGAGCCAAACGAGTCAGGACTTGACGACGAGGTGCCGGTCGTTTGCTCAACCATTTTGTTCGAATCCCGCCCATACTAAACAACCAACAGTGCTCATGGCGACCACGACCTAGTGCTGCATGATAAGGCGGTTGGAATAAAGTGAGTGACGCCACATCACAGAAGAACCGCGACCACGGTTGCCAGCGGCGCGGGTGGGCAACACAGTGCAGCGACGTGTTCGTCCGCCGTGACGCGCCAGTGTGCTACTTCCGTCGTGGGGGTCCGTACGTATTTAGAGCCGTGTTCGGTCGAACACCACGGACAGTGGCCCATTGTCCTTGGAAGAAGGGAATCTCCTCCTCCCTGGAGTCACGCAGCCTCTGCGACGGTGCCTTCGCTCTGAGCCGAGTTGCTTGAGAACGTCCACACCGCTGGCTCTCTCTCTCTCTCTGCAGCCGCCGTCTCTCTCTGCAGCCGCCGTCTCTCTCTGCAGCCGCCGTCGGATCGGAGTCGAATCGAGAGCGGCTTTACTCGATTGTGGCGCCGTCTCAAACGAGTGTTGCAACCAGGCCGTCGCGCGCCAGCTGGATCAGCTCGATGAGAAACCTCTTTTAACAAATAATGTCTTAAAACACATGACATCCAATTGTGTCACTTCACTGTGATTTCAGATTGAATGGACCTTTCTAATCATATTCATTAGCGTAAATGGATTGGAGTTAGTCAAGAGAGGTATCTGAGACGTGGCCCTGCGTCCGCATCTCAGGGAGTGGACAGGCGAACACAAATCCCCAACCGCGAAGAACGCTTTAGTCGGTTCGCGGAATCCTTGTGGCGAGCTTCAAACACTACACTGTATGTAGCGCCGCCATTGAATGCTCTCACTCCACCAAGAGCCAGCCAGTTGGCTGAACAGGATGGGACAGTGAAGCGCCGCCACTGGATTCTAGTCGATTGCTCAGGATGGATGGGTACTGTTCGAGCTTAACGTTTGCGAGAACTGTAGCGAATAGCAATCATCGTCGTCAGCGCTGTTCTGGTGTTCCACGAGAGACCATATTGGGCCTGAAACACGGGACTTCAGACAGTAATATGCAGGACTTTTGGCTCGATACGGTAGATCCCAACGCGGAGGTGCACTGCATACTGGTCCATCGAAGCGTGTCTCGAGGCTTTCTGGTCCGTGTATACAATCACGCCCGAAAAACTACGCAGAGCATCCTTCCTGTTCGTGAATTCTTCTTGTGACAAGAGTGTTTTAAAATTTTCACTTGTCTGTGTGGTGGATCGCCGTCTTTCAGACGAAGCTTCTGTGGAAGACGCGGTTCTCCGCGGAGCTTCGTCTCAAATGATAGAACCTGGGGCAGCTGGATAGACTGATGAGCGACCACTACATGTCTCCACTGGCGCAGATGCTGGCAATGTGTCCCCGTCACACAACGAACACACGTGTGAGACGAGGGGTCACCTACCACCCAAATACAAACCCCGGTTCCATCTGGGGGGATGTACTATGCGCACGTACTAGCTCTCCACATAAGCCACTACCACCACCGGCTATGAGGACGAGAATGCTATAGCTAGGTTGTGACAACAATCGTCGGGCTAGCTTCCAATAGGACTTGTATCTGCGCCAATGCGCCCCGCAGTGGCTTCTAGTGGGTGCGGCTTGGCTGGTTGTCAACTGATCCACCGTGCACGCACAGTATCGCAAGACTTGATGTAAGAGCTTTCGACCTCGACACGCTTTGCTGATTCCTACCCCGATCCCTAGGCTGGTTTTGCATCCTGTTTTGTCCTATCCACTGGCATTAGAATCGTCCCACCCTCGAGAAGCTTACACTACGCACATACTGGACAGCATTGTACACAAAGCCAATCACTGCTGGTGGGGATGGGAACGCCTCGCCACCGCACCGTCCAAAGGTCGCTCTCTGGATGTCGCTGTTCCAATTCCAGACACGACGACACGAGGTGTAGATCCGTAAGTTCGAACAGTGAGCTCACTTCATTTTTCGCTTTTCGACTCACACACCGCCCTCCTTCCTTCTCTCCTCAAGATGCATCCAACCAAGTCAACGCCAGCCAAGGGCGTCTGGACCAGCCACGAGCACGAGCGGTTCCTCGAAGCAATCGCACTCTACCCGCACGGCCCGTGGACGCTCATCACTGAGCACATCGGCACGCGCTCGGCCAAGCAAGTGCAGACCCACGCGCAGAAGTACCAGCACAAGCTCCTGCGCCACGAGCGCGGGCTGCTCAAGCGCAAGACCAAGTCGTCGCGGCTGGAGCACCGCGTGGATCAGACCACG
>JAADWZ010000614.1:0-16995 GCA_023336445.1 Pythium dissimile
CCCCCCCCAGGGCGTTTCCGCTCGCCCTATGCCACATAAACTGGCGACTTTAAAATTCAAATCTAAAGTTCTAAAGTGGGGGCGACCACTACTCAACATTAGGGCGATGGCCGCATTTCTTCGTCACCACGCTACTGTAGCGGAGCCACGGTAGTGGGCAGTGGTGCTACGTACCGGAATTACGGTTCTGCACTGAGGCTTTCGTCGCTGGCAGCGCGACTCGCTGCATGGATGATGCTGGTCGCAAAGGCGACGCAACGCAAAAAGCCAGCGAAGCGACAGCGCTATAGAATGGAATGGCGAAGAAAACAAGAGAACACCCCTTGTTCCAGAGAGAAGGAGGTACAGTGCCAATAGCTTATGAGTATACACAGGACTACGGACTATAGGTTCATTCCTGGTCGTTTCAAGGTACCTGGTGACACCTCACCAATTGACTTCATCTAATTAGGGATATTTTATTTATTCCTCAACATTTTGAAGTTGCTAATATTAAAATTTAACTGATTTTGGCCCAACATTTTGGGCTATTTTACCAGCCATGCGAGCGTTAGACTTTTTCCAACAAGTACTATTTGTGGGCACGTACACGGTAGATCCACTTCGAGCAACCACGACGGACCGTGAAGCTCGCCCTGGAACTGGCTGGTCAGTGGGTTGCCTGCGACTCCTCGTGTGGAGTATTGAGGCCCTGTTTCTTTGTTGTGGCGCGCTCCACGCACACATAGGAGATCAGAGCAGCATCTCCACGGGGCAAGCTGTGTTTGTGAGGGGCGATTCAGTGTGGATGTTCTTCGAGATTGAGAACGAGCCGCCCAGAGCGCTGCTTTTGATACTGAGTCGATATTCTTGCGAAGTACATGAACGATCGGGAGCTGTAGACTGGACCAGTGAGTCTGAGGGAGGTAAAGGAGCGGCCTTGTACTACTTGGCGATCAAGTGCTGATAATCCACGTAAATCTCCGTCTGGGTCCGCAACTCTCGCGAACAATTCCGTTCACTGGCTAGCGAGGTCATAAAGCTCCTTGGGAGAAGCATTTCGCAGCTGTTCTCGACCAACCGAATTATTATCGCAGCGCATATCATCGCTTCAATCGCCGTGCTTTTTGTAGAGAACGAGATGAGGCCCGTCTGGTTAAGACAGCCAACCAATCACGCATGACAGGCAACTCGAACAGTGACACTACTCTCAAGGCTAGCTATACTAATAATACCAAGACGGCCTCGGCAACAAACGAATTTGCAGACGCACGACTGCAAGATAAGAACGACTGTGGAATGGTCCTTCGACTTCCTTGGGCGCCCTATTGTATGTATCAAAGATCGTTGTGCACGTCTCAAGATGCCTGAGATCACTTTCCCGTGGGCGTTGGTCATCGCGAATGATACAGCCACTTCGTCGTTGCATAACCGAGCCATTGGGTCGTTCACCAGTTACCCTTCTCAGATTATTCAGTCTGAGTCCAAGCAATTCCCTCCAACCGGTGACAAACCGGTAAATTCTAGATTTCTCGACAGGTTCTATTCGTCGAAAATACCCACACATGACGGAACAACCATTGAAGGGAATAGCAGCGCGTCATCATGAGCTCGGCGCAGCGACGGCGCTCCTCCGCTAGCGGAGCTCCCGTCCTTGCGGCGGTCTCCCCCTCCCCTTCCTCCTCCTCCTCCTCTGTAACTGCTGCCGTCTCCCGACGCGCGCGACCGTCGGCGTCGGTGGCGGCGTCCTCCAGGCGGCGCCGCTTGGTCCAACAGAACCGTTGCCGCAATCCGTTCTGCGGCGCCGCGCTCAAGAACAAGAAGCAGCGATACTGCGATGGCAGCAAGTTCTGCCAGCTGCGCCGTGGGTTCGCGCTGCTATGCGCGTGGCCCAACGGACCCGAGAGCGAGGACGCCGACGAAGTCGACGATGATGCTGATGACGCGCCGCTTGCGAGATCGCGCGCTGGATCCAGCGCCAGCGCCACTACGAGACGCGAGTCGACGTCCAGTGCGACGACAGTGAGAATACAAGCACAAACGCAAGCGCCCACGTCGGCCGTCCGAGAGAAACGGCCGCGAGGCGCCATGGCCGTGGAGCCGCCCGCGGCAAAGGTGGATCAAGCTAGTGCCAAGAAGCCGCGCGTGCTGCAGCGTCGCGCCAACGCCGACAACGTCATGACAGCATCGGCAACTGCCATGGCGCCGCCGTTGTCAACGACGACGACGACAGCGCAGCAGGTGAAGACCGCGGCGATCGAAGTGGTGCCACTTGGCGTCGGCAGTCGCGCGGGTGGCGGAGGACGATACGTGAGCAGCGGCAACCGCACGGGTAGCAGCGCCAATCTGGCAGTTGTACGTTCGCCCAGCTTTCCTCGCTTCCAGGGAAGTTCAGGTGCGGGAACTCCTACGACTACGTCGTCGACTGACGCATCGCTCCCGCCCCAGTCCGCCGCCCCCATCGCGGCTGCTGGCTCGGCACCTGTCATGTCTTCAGCTGCGTCGGCGTCGACGTCAGTGTTGCCAAAGCCCGCACCCACTAGCCGCGCGCTCTCTCGCACAACCTCGCTGCCTGTGACGACCAGGAACCGCAGTCGCGACCCGCGCGTTCGAGCGGCAGCTGCGGCTGCGAACGGAGATGCCGCGGCTGGAGGCGTCAAGCGGATCAGCGCAGCCGACTACTTGAGTAACCGAAACAAAGACGGCCCCGATACGTCGTACACGCCCACTCCAGTGGTGCCTTCGCTGCCTTCGTCTTCGAGTCGCGTTCCGGAATATCGACCACTGAATGGACCAACGTCCTTGCTAAACGCGACCCCGCCTGGCTCAGATCTTCGAAGTTCGAGCAACGACAGTGCGAGCAACGAGCGGTTCCTGCAGCGGTCTCACAGCGATACGACGCGGCCGAGACCGCACGATTTCTCTCGAAACGACCAGAATATGCCGCTGTCAGTCAGTAGTCGTGGGACCGACGAGTGGAATCGCCCACGATCAAGCGACCACGGGTACGACCACCACCACCACGGACAAGGATACTCGAGTACTCATCACTACAACGACACGTATGGGTCCACGGCATACGCGGGCTCCACCCAGCGATCCCGCGAGCACGGCGACTATGGCAAGACCGACTTCTACGACCGGTCGAGTCCACGAGATCGCCCGCCTCTTTCTCGAGGGTCGTCTTCCTCGTCGATGAATCTCCGAACCGAGTCAGACACTACCCGCCCTCCGTCTCGAGATACCGAAATGTCGCGCTCTGCTCAGATCGCTGGTCCGACAGTCTCGCGAGCCGAGAGCCTCTTCGGAGCGCTGCTGCGACCCAAATTTTCCTATCGCGAATCGTTTCTCAAGCTCGTCATCTCGCGCATGGCGAGTTTCCTGCCCACCGAACTCCACGCCGTAAGCAACGAGACGACGAAGCCGCGCAAACTCAGCTGGTATCTGGAGTACGCGAAGCGCGTGGAAGACTGCTGCGGCGCCCTCGTCAAGCTCACGAACGATGGCGACGTAGCTCGACTGACCATCGCAGGGCGCGAGTGGATGGCCATCGAAGGAAAGTCGACAATGAAGCTCTACCACCAGATCCTGGAGCGACTGCTGCGAGAGAGCGAGCGGTGGCGCGCACTCGTCGAAGAGCTTACGTCGATCCACGCGAAAGAAATGCGGACGCGTCCTGGCGGCGCCATCAACGGCGTGTCATTTCTTAAGTTGTGGTCCGCGATAAAGAACCGCAACGCAAAGGAAGCTTCCGACTTGGATATCCAGTCCAATTTCACGGATGGTGCCAACCGCCGTCACCAGAGTTTCATCATTGGGAATGTGGAGATTGGAAGCGGCTCTGGAGTCGACACGATCGACGCATTTAAAGATGCCACGTCCAGCGCCTACGCGTTTCTCGCTGGATTGACGATTCTACCGCTCAGCGACAAAAAGAACGTGGCGACAGTTGATGAGTCGCTGGGGAGTCGAAACGGACGACGCAGTTCTCCCGCGAGGTCAAGCCCACGGGCGAACGGAGGCAGCGGCAGCACGACGCCCCGCGCTTCCGCGGCATCTTCCAGCGCTCGATCCAGTGCATCCCCGCGAGGGTCATCAAGTGCGAGGAACTCGTCCAGCTCAACATCCAGTATCACCTCTACCACGACAACCTCTACCGCCACGGTTGCCACGACACGACCTGCCACTGCAACATTCGCCGCTGCACCAGCGCAGGCGTCGCGACCGTCTAGCGTGGTGCCGTCTGCTCCTGTTTCTGCTCCTAACGCCGTGCCAGTGGTGGCACGTTCAGTGCTCGCGGCTCAAGCAATCGACAAATTGCCAACTCCAGAGATGCTACGTGAGACCCAGCGACAGCGAAGCGGTTCGTTGAACGGTACATCTGGGCTGAGCGCGGCGTTCTCATCCATGGTGCCTTTAGAGCGAAGTGCGTCAGCGTCGGATGATGAAGGAGACCACATGAGTATAAGCTCGTGCGACGGTACGTGCGAATTTATATGGTGGACGCTCACGTATTAGTAGGCTGATAGGTTGTTGTTTTCCGATGTGATGATATTATTTAGGCGGAACTTTGTCCAGTGCAGCTCAACCGACCACCGCGAAGTCCTCCGCGGCTACCTCCACAGCCGACCCGATCCCGTCCGTCGCACCGCCAAGCGATCAAGTGAATGTCCCAGCGCTTGTCTCTGCGCCCGCGCCTGCTCCGCCGTCGTGCCGATTCTGTGCAGAAATGCAGGCGAGCAAACCTGGCGCGATGTGCTTGCGCTGTGTCCGCGCGGTACCGAAGAGATCTTCGATCCGAACGACAGCTAAACCGGTCGCCGATTTAAATCGAAGTGTCGAAGCGTTGCAGTCGTTCATCCGCCAGTCCACGGTACGATACGACAGATAGTTTTTTGTGTGGAATTGCTCGTTCTTTCGTTCTAATCTTCACTGAACTGTGATGCGCTGCAGTCACTTTACTTGTCCGCAGCCCAATCGTCCACAACGACAACGGCCACAGGAGGTCCAGCCACTGTGTCGCTGCCATCCTCTACGACCTCCACACCACAATCCACGACCGGCTAACGCTGAGCGTGCGAAGCGAAACAGGCAAGCACATGAGACGGGTGAGTAACCAACCTAACGAGTCGTTGTTCAAATATTTAAGGCCAAATGCAGCTCGCTTGATCCGACGCGCGTCGCATCCTGGAGGCGTCAGCCGCGCACGTCTCGCATAGTCTCACTCATATCCCAGATCATGATCGCCCCCTCTGCCCCGACGGTCACGATCTCCTTGCGGTCGGGCGAAATCTTAACGGCGTTGATCGCTTCGCTGTGGCCTTTGCCCGTGGAAACGGTCTCTCCGTTGTCGTAGTGCCAGACCTTGAGCACACCGTCGCGGCCGCCCGTCACGAACAGCGCCCCGCTGTGCTCGATGTCCATGGCCAGCATCTCCAGCTCGGCCGCCTCTTCCAGAATGCGGATCGCCTCGCCGTCGAACGAGTCGAAGTACGTGACGCGCCGGTCCGAGCCGCACGTGAGCATCTGCGACTCGTCCGGGTGGTAGAGGATGCGGCGGAAGACCGTGGACGCGAACATGGCCTGCGTGCGTACGAACGTCTCGAGGTTCCACACGATGCACGAGCCGTCCGAGGACGCGCTCACGCAGGCGCTGCCGTCCTTGACCACCTGGATTGCGTTGACTGGTCCGCGGTGCTCCTTGAGCGAGGCCTCCATGGTCTGTCGCGCGGACGAGATGCGCCACACGCGCACGCGGCCGTCCTTGCCGCCGGTGAGGAGCCGCCATTCTTTGCCGGCATTGCCGCACACGGCGATGGCCGTGACGCCGTCGTTGTGGGCGTCCTGGATGACGAATTTGAGCTTGCCGCTCTCTGGGAAGAAGGCGCGGACCTTGCCGTCGTCCCAGCCGCTCACGATGGTCGTGCCGTCGGGCGTGAGGGCGATGCAGTTGCAGACCAAGTTGGGCACCTGGATGCGCAGAATCTCCTGCATCTTTCGCGCGTTCCAGATGCGGATGTCGGTCTTGGAGCAGGTCGCGAAGAGGTGCGAGTTGTCGTCGTCGCTACGGTGCGGGCCCCTGGGGAAGACCACGTCGTTGATGCTGCCGTAGTGACACGTCGAGCGCAGCTCGGCCGTGAGCCCGTCGCCCGTGAGGTGGAAGTTGTACATGTTGGAGCTGCTCGTGCCGGCGTAGAAGTCGCCGTGCTTGCCTTCCGAGAGGGACGTCACGCCGCCCACGAGCTTCTCCACATAGTCGGTCGGAATGGGCGTGGTCATGGACGCGGCCTGGGCGATCGCGCCGATGCGCAGACACGCGAGCGTGCCGTCGCCGGCGCCCAGCAGCACGAAGCGCTTGTTCTCCTCGTCGTCGTGGACCAGGATGCTCTGGATGCCCTGGCTGAAGCGCTCTTTGGTCGTGCGGTTGTAGCGCGGCTTCTGCGTGCCCACGGGCGGCAGCATGCAGTTGGGCTTGGTCAGGTCGCAGTCCAGGATAATCTCGAGCAGGTCGCCCGTCTTGGTGCCGCAGTAGGCCACTTTGTCGTCGGGCGACACGCCGATGCATGTGACCACGCGCTTGAGGTTGCCCAGGTTGGCGCGCAGCGCGTGGAACTTGCGGTGCCTGGTGTCGACGCGCCAGACGCTGATGGTGTAGTTGCCGCCCGTAACCAGCAGCTCGTCGTTGGCGCCAGTGCTGAAGCCGCGCACCACCAGCGTCGAGTCGTCGCCCGACGGCGTGCCGCAGATGGGTTCGCCCGTCGCCATGTTCCAGCACACGAGCGCGTTGTCATCCTGGCCGCCCACCGTGAACAGGAAGCTGTCGCGCGCCGAGAACGCCACGTCCTGGACTTTGCCCATGTGCAGCACGAGCCGGAAGAGCACCGTGTCACTCTGGTCGGTCTGCTGGGTCATGTCGCGCGTGGCCTTGGCCAGGTCCCAGACGATCACGGGCGCCTTGTTGCCGCGGCTCTTGGACTGCTGGCCCGATGCGAGCCGCGCGCCGTCGTTGGAGAGCGCGAGGCACGTGATAATGTCGGTGTGGCCGCGCAAAAACGCCTGCGCGTTCGTGCGCAGGTTCTTGATCACGACCGCGAGCCCGAGCGAGTAGATGAGGAACTGACCGTCCGTCGTGTACACGAGCGTGTTGGCATAGTTGCCTAAACAACACACACACACACACACACACACGCAACGCCGCGTCAGAATACGATCACGCTCTCCCTCTCTCCCCTCCCCTCTCCTCCCCACCTCCACCTCCGCCGTACCATTGTAGCCGATGACGCGCTTGAGCTTGAGCTCCCGGACGTCGGCCATGCTGATCGAGCACGAGTTTGCCGTCTACACCGCCCTCACAAACAAGAAAATTGTCTCGAGCTGTGGAGCGCAAGAGTCTGACACGGCCGTAGAAAGCGAGACGAATACAAACGGCGTGCAAGTGGCGGATCGAAATACGTAGGATAAAAAGAGACGCCGCAGTGGTTTCAAGACTGCGCGAAACGACGCACTGAAAAGCCAAGTCTATTCCCAGTTTGCCCGCTCTCGGCATCCAGCTCGCTCGCCCCTCAGTATCACTTGCCCGTGTGGCTGCGGGCTTCGCGACGGACCTTCTTTACCTTTTTCCGCAGACTCCGCTTGCGGCTGAACGCGCCGTGGAGCGAGTCGCCGCCGGCCTCTTGGATCTTGGACAACACGAGGGCGTTCTGCTCGCTCACAATGCTCGAGACTGACGAAACAAACAAAACATGACAAGTGAGGACCGCCGCTTCGAGGTTTGGTCAGCAAAATGCTGTCCGGTACATTACCTTTTCCTGACGAGCCTGCGCGCGCCGTGCGGCCGATGCGGTGGATGTAGCTCACGACGTCGTTGGCGAACTCGTACTGGACGACGTGGCCCACGGTCGTCGTGTCCAGTCCGCGCGCCGCAATATCCGTACACACCACCACCAGCTCCGCGTCTCGGTCTTGAAGATGCTGGAGCACGCGCTGACGCTGGTCGCGCGGAACGTCTTTGTGGTAGAGAAGCGCGTTTTTGTTCCGCGTGGTCGTCAGAAACGCGTGCAGCGCGTCCGCGCTCTCGATCGAATTGGCGAATACGAGCGTGTTGCCCGGCGTCTGCGACTGCTCGAGGATCTGAGCTAGCAGCTCCATGCGCGGTCGGTCGGTCGTCGCGGCCGATGGTAGGTCTTCGCCAGCACCAAAGTCTTCCAGTTGATGCACCGCCACGTCCAGACGCGTGGGCGTGCGGTGGAAGTCCTGTAGTAATGGCAGTTATCAGCGTGGAGGGGAAGCGTTAATAGAAATGCGCAACGAACCTCAGTGACGGCGAACTTGGCGTGTGGGAATTTGTACTGGATATAGTCGCGCACAGAGCGCTTGCCGTAGTCTGGGATCGTTGCGTACACTGTCCAAACACACCATCGTTAAGGAAGCCATGGCCGTGGCTGCTGATGCGAGCTGCGTGATATCAGTGCAGGGGTGGATCTGTGCGTGGGAAAAAGGATATTGCACTAAACACGGTCTGCCGCTGGTCGTCGGAAGCAATGTCGTCCGACGAGAGCTTGGCGGCGTCGTCCTGGTCGCGATGGAGCTGCCACTGGTTGAGCTCGGCCTTCTTGAGCGGCTGGTTGCGGATGGTCGCGAGGATCTGCTTGGTGTCGCGCTCGAAGCCGCCGCCCAGCAGCATGTCGGCCTCGTCCACCACGATGAGCTGCGTGTACGCAAAGTCCTTCGGTGCGGTCGCGCGCAGCAGCGCCTTGGGCGTCGCGACCAGCAGGGGACACACGCGCGGCGGCAGGAGTGGGCTCGCAGAGGACAGCGCCGCCGTGTGGCGCGCCGTGTCGCGGTCAAGCGCGCGCAGCACGGCCATGAGCTGGCCCACGAGCTCCTGCGACGACGTGAGCAGCAGCGCGACGGGCAGGTGGATCTGGTCCATGGCCAGCGGATGGCGCCACAGCCGCTCCAGCACGGGCACCAGATACGCCAGCGTCTTGCCGCCGCCCGTCTCAGCTGCGATCATGACGTCGCAGTCGCCGCTGAGCAAGAGCGGAATGGCTTTGATCTGCGCGGCGCTGGGCGTCGTGAGCCCCATGGAGAGCAGCTTGTCGGCGAGCTCCACGCTCACGCCGAGCGACTGGAAGCGGCGCAAGGCAGTGAGGCTGAGGCGAGGCAGACGCGCATGCACACGCTGCGATGCCGACAGCGCGGAGCGCAAGACGGAGCTGCGAAGCATAGCGAAATGGGCACTTCAACAGCTTAGCGCTGGTCAATCAATTGGTCGAGTTTTGCGATGTGAGCTGGTTGGCCCAAGATGGTGCCCCTTTGGGATTGGATGAAATAAAAATATTAACGATGTGGATTGGTTTATTCTGCGAGATACGATAATAACTGTTCGCGTGTGACGGGATCCATTGCGAGCAACTGCGCTTCGACTTCGGCTTGAAGCGCAGCGCCTTGCAGCACAAGTGCGCCGATGCGAGTGCGAAGATCGGCTTTCTCTGTTTCAGCAGATGCAGATCAGTTCGACCAGCACATTTTGTTCTCAGATTCCCACAAAAACTCTGGTCAAAGTACCGTGACGAAGACTGGCGCGGAAGAGGCCAGCAACGTAGTGGTCTGCGAACGCTGGTGATACACTGGCGACCATGGCCGCCAGCCATGGCGCGAGCGAGAGAACGCGTTGCACGGGCTGCGTCTCGATCCAACGCATGATGGCTCCAACAACGTCAGCCCGAATGGATGCGACTGCCGGGTGTGCCGGCCACTCCAACACAGCGGACCAAACGATCACTTCCTGCGACAAGAGCAGTCAGTACCAGGCTCTTTTTTTTCTACAAGCAGCATAGATTTACAGAGAACTATGATCAGTGTAGCACACACCGTCACATCTGCGTCGGCCCGACGCAGCTGCTCGTCCACACGCGTGAGGAACTCAACGGGTTGACTGGGATTCGCACCCGCGAGCGACGTGGCGGCGCAGGCGTTTCGCTGGAGTGTTCTCGCGAGCGACTGGATCTTTAGAGTTCGCGGCTGCAGAGTGAAACTGCTACGAGCTTGGATTTGAAACGATATCGTGTGGACTGCAAACACCATCGCAGAGCTGCGTGATGCCACCCTGCCTACTCCACTCAACGCACATTCTAGATGTCGACAAGCGCACCTTGGACGCGAGTTTTCGCTGCCCCACGACTGATCTCTTGCGCGATTCGAGCCAACGAACTGAGATTTCGACTGGTTCGTATCCGCTGCGTGAAAAGCTCACTGGCAGCGACGGTGATGAAGAGGAACGCGTAAAACACTCTGACAGTAGTTGAACATGCCAAGTTCATTCCACGCACCTGCACGCAGAAACGTTCGCTGGGCTCGTTGGCGCCTGCGATCGCAGTCGCATTTTCCACAGACGCGAGACAAGCGCCGAGCGAATGGGGTGTGATTGCAGCCACGGGCTGGCCAGCGCCGCGTCACACATGATTCGTGTTGCTGCATACACATAGTGAGCATGATCGAATCAAGATGTAGAGCCACACCAAGCCCACGAACCACAACTCAACTGGACAAGTGTGATAGGCTCTTCATGCGCCACCGCAGGCAACGCCGCGCTCTGAAGATGCAGCGCCAACGCCCCTTCCAACGCTCGTGTCGCCTCGTCGCCATCCTTCGCGGCCTTGGCAACGAGATCTTCCATAGCTTTGGCCCACGCAAATGCTCGCTCCAGCGACTCGATCGTCCATTCGTGCAGCTCTGATGTCTGCGTGGCGTTCACAATTCGCACGAACACTGCCACGTGCGGCACAAGCTGCTCCGCCATGGGCGACAACTCCATTTTCAAGATTTGTTCGGGATTTGTACAAGTAGGAGCCATTGTGAATGTCGCACGAATGTGACTTGAATGATTAGCACTCGTTTTGATTGGTTAAAAGCCGGATCGACATGACGTGTGGTCGCATTCCTCCACAAGCAAAGATCGACTGGGGCCGCAAACTGTGGAAGGAAATCCAAGCCAACGCCAACAAAAACCTCCGCAGTCGAAGCCAAAGCCAACGCTAACTCTTCGCTCGCCATGTCCGGTCCCGTCGCCACAATCTCGCGCCCAAAACCCGGTGGGGAGACGCTCCGGGGCAAGCAGAAGGAGAAGGATGTGCGCATGTCCAACATCATCGCCGCCAAGGGTATGTGCGTTTCCGTTGGCGTTGGCGTCCTCTCTCACCAACGACCCACCGATCCAACAAACTGATTGTGTTCTCCCTTAAACTCAGCCATTGCGAACGCCATCCGCACGAGTCTGGGCCCGCGCGGCATGGACAAGATGATCCAGCAGGGCAACGGCGAGGTGCTCATCTCGAACGACGGCGCGACCATCCTCTCGCAGATGCAGGTGTACCACCCGACCGCCAAGATGCTCGTGGACATCTCCAAGTCGCAGGACATTGAGGCGGGTGACGGCACCACGAGCGTGTGCGTGATCGCCGGCGCGCTGCTCGGCGCCTGCGAGGACCTGCTCATGAAAGGCATCCACCCGACCAACATCTCCGAGTCGTTTGGGCTCGCGGCGCGCAAGGCCGAGGAGATCCTGACCTCGATCGCCAAGCCCGTCGAGCTCGCGAACCGCGACGAGCTCATCCAGTGCGTGACCACGTCGCTGTCGTCCAAGGTCATCTCGGAGTACTCGGACCGCCTCTCGCCCATCGCCGTCGACGCCGTACTCAAGGTGATCGACATTGCCACGGCCACGAACGTGGACCTAAACACGATCAAGGTCGTCAAGCAGATGGGCGGCACGATCGACGACTCGGAGCTCATTGAAGGGCTTGTGTTCAGCAAGGGCTTTGACAAGGCCGCTTCCGTGAACCTGCCTTCCACGATCGAGAACGCCAAGATCGCGCTGATCCAGTTCTGTCTCTCGGCGCCCAAGTCGGATATGGAGAGCAACGTGGTGATCAACGACTACGCCGCCATGGACCGCATTCTCCGCGAGGAGCGCAAGTACGTGCTGGATCTGTGCAAGAAGGTCAAGAAGTCGGGCGCCAACGTGCTGCTCATCCAGAAGAGCATTCTGCGCGACGCCACCAACGACCTCTCGCTCCATTTTCTTGCTAAGATGGGCATCCGTGTCATCACGGACGTCGAGCGCAACGACATTGAGCACATTGCGACCACGCTCGGCTGTCTGCCGGTCGCCAACATCGAGTACTTGACGCCTGACAAGCTCGGCTCGGCCGGTCTCGTCACCGAGGAGACGCTCGGCGGCCACCGGGTGGTCAAGATCACGGAAATTACCAATCACGGCAAGACCATGTCGATTCTCGTGCGCGGCTCCAATAAACTCGTGCTCGAAGAGGCCGAACGCTCGCTCCACGACGCGCTCTGCGTCGTGCGCTCGCTTGTGAAGAAGCGCTTTTTGATCTGCGGCGGTGGCGCGCCGGAGATCCAGATGTCGCAGAAGATCGCAGCCTACGGCCGAACGCTGCAAGGCCAGGCGAGCTACTGCCTGCAAGCGTACTCGGAGGCGCTTGAGGTGATCCCGTACACGCTGGCGGAGAACGCGGGTCTCCACCCGATCGGCATCGTCACGGAGCTGCGCGCCAAGCACGCGCAGGGCCACGCGAGCATGGGCATCAACGTGCGGAAAGGATCGGTTAGTGATATGTATGAGCTCAACGTGCTGCAGCCGCTGCTGGTGAGCCTGAGCGAGATCGCGCTCGCGACCGAGTGCGTGCGCATGATCCTCAAGATCGACGACATCGTGATGGTGAGATAAATTGCCGCGGAGGTCCAATAGCCAGGACAGGACGCTAAAGTCGAAACGTCACGAGCGAAGAGAGCAAGAGTGGGGATGGATGGGAACCCGCGACGGCAGACGACAGTCGTCGTGCCTGCAGCGACACTCCAATACAAATGTATTTGCGACTACACTCTCATTTTACAAGAAACGTTTCTCTATAAAATATCGAGACAAGCACAGGCGTGCGGAAGCGGGTATCTCTAGGCCATAAGCGTATGTGGCAGGTGGATGGTGTTGTTGAGCGCGACAGCGCGGAACGTGCGCGTGGCGTGGTCAAAGTCCAGCACATTGACGCAAGTGTTGTCCTGCGTCAGCTCGTGCATCGACTCGAGCGAGCCGTGGAGCAGTTGCGTGAGAATGACCTTGTTGAAGCGGCCGTGCGTGACCATGAGCACCTGGTCGCCCCCCAGTGAACGCTCCAGGAGCTCGTGGATCTTGGTCGCGCCACGCTGGACCACATCCAGCGGGCACTCGCCCGAGGGGAATTTGACCGAGTAGTCGCCGTGGCGCCACTGCTCGTGGATGCCATGGACCTGGTCGTTGAAGTCTGCGTGAGCCTGGCCTTCGATGACGCCGAAGCTCATCTCCTCGAGGTCGTTGAAGTGCTCGAGCGTGAGCTTGGGGTGGAACTTGGCCACGATGGCCGCCGTCTCTCTCGCGCGCCGCAGCGAGCTGCTGTAGATGGCGCGGAGCGGCGCATCGCGCATGGCGTGCGCGAGGCAAGTCGCCTGGAGCAGCCCGGCGCCGTTGAGCACCGTGTCCACGCCGCGGCCCTGGTACTTGTGCTGGCGGTTGTACTCGGTCTGGCCGTGGCGGCATAAATAGAGGCGCGTGGCCGTGGGCGCCACGGGCGGCAACTGCTGCGCGATGGACGGCACGTCAAATGCTGGAACGTTCTTCATCATGGTCTCGACCGGCGGCGAAGAGGACGACGCGGCGGGTGAGTTGGGGGACGGAAGCGGAGATAGAGAGGAGGCGACTACTGCAACCTGCGGAGCCATGGTGCTGAATGTGATGTGATGTGATGGAGACGTGGAGGAGATGGAGGAGGAGAACGTCGAGGACGAAGAGATCGCGGAGGAGGAGGAGGGCGCGGAGGACGCGGCGCGAATTTAAGGATGGAGCGTTGTATGACCGCGACGCAATGATGACTGGTGACGTTTCGTAGCATGGCGGTGGAACTGAATTGCCTGACACCCAGCGCGTCAGGACGATGGGCGGGACGGAGGACATGGTAGGACGTAGATAAGAATAATATCAAAATAGAGATTTCACCTCGTCCTATTTTGTCCGACTCGAAAAAAACGGTTGGAAAAGCAATAAAGAACCCATTTCCAAAATTATCTACCTTTTTTTGAGATGACGCTTTCCTCGTGATGAAATTATCATGGTTCCAATTTGCAAACTGAGACGAGCTATCCGACAATGGTGTGGAAAATTTTCCTCCTTTCAGTAGAATAGCACCTACTTATGGAAATGATGATCGATTGCAACTCATACTGGTGAATCGATAAACCATGCCAAAAACTCGGCTGGTACTGAGACAAGCAAGTCAACAACTGCTCACCATCACAGAACGATCTCGTGGCGAGAAAAGCGCAATCTGTCGCCCGTCGCGACGAGTGTTTTTAAAATTTGAAGTTGATATGCTGTTGTCAATATGCGTGGTGTGTCAAGGCACCTGGAAAACACCCGCGGGTACTGTACGTAATGGAGGTCGGCTTACTACGTAGTATGCCTGACACTAGCTGATGAAGCCACCATTCACGTCGAGGGGGCGCGAGTCGAGCGCACTACGTAGTTGGAGTTGAGGAGCAGTGAGTGATTGGCAGTGGATGAATTGGACTTAGTATACAGTCCGCCTCACTGGTATCCGCCACACAACCTCGACGACTAGAAGTCGGAACATAGAATGGATTTGGAGTTGTGGCGGCTTCGAGCACTCGCCAGATTGGTTTCATTGAGCTTTTCGCTTCTCTCAGCAATATCGTGACACGGCGCCAGCCAGTATCGCGGATACTACTACAACAAGTAAAACGTACTTAACACTTGGAACGGGTAAATAATCGACACTGGGACGCAGAGACGAAAGAGACAGGGAGGAACGAATGACAGGAGGTCGCGATGGTGGGGGCTCTTCGCTTAAACCGGCGTCTCCATGTCGTTCTTGTAGTCGACAATGTCGTCATTTGGCGAGTCAGCCGTAGGCGTCTTGGTCGCTTCAGCGGAGTCGGTCTCCTGCTTGCGCTTCTTCATCAAGACAAAGCCAGCAATGCCAACCGCGGCAACAGCGCAGCCACCGACCGCGAGCGGAAGCGTCCACGCGCTGGAGCTTGAGGACTCTTCCTCCTTGTCGCCCTCAATCGAAAGCGCGACGCCCATGGTACCAGTGCCCTGGACCTTTGTGTACGGGTTGCCAGCGTTCGGCACGGCGACGTTGGAGGTGGCGAGGTGCTCCGAGCGGCTGTGGATAATCGCGTCGCCCTTGACGAACTGCGCGTTGCGGAGCGACACCGGCGCATCGAACGAGACCGGCATGCCCATGACCTCGCCGGCGTCAGCAGGCTGAGCAGCGGAGGCCGAGGCGCAGAGGAGAGCAGACGCAGCAACGAAGATGGTGGAGAAGTGCATGGCTGTAATGGGGTTTGCTGTGATCGCTGTGGTAGATGGTCAATTGCGGAATGAATAGGACGACGAGCCATCAACTGCTCGCTAGCATTGGATCCACAGAGAAGAGGAGAGAGGCCAAGCCACGTGAAAGGCTGACATGGATAGCCGGTGCGTCCGCCGTCTGGCTGCGCACGTGAGGCCGCCTTTGCATCGAGCTCGAGTCGGGATACTGTAGCGGCGACTGACTATGGCCTCCATGTCAAAGCCAGCAAACTCGTGGTCACCTCTACAGTCAACTGGACCCCATTGCATAGTGAAATCAAGTGATCGAAAGTCAGACCAAAACCCGACCAGCTGCTGGGTCATCCGGTTGACACGAGGCGATCGACGGTGGATCGCGTCGTGTGAACCGGATTCCACCAAGATCTGGACACTTGTGGCTTTACAAAAAGCAAGTTTAATTTCTGACTGCTTGGTAAAGGTATCCCGACGTTTTGCGAGTTTTGCGGCTGCTGGTTGACTCGTTGCGACGGATTGGATAACTGGATAAAAGTGATCTAGCCAGCATCCAAGAAATCAAGTGGCTGAGATACCCAGGCTACAGTAGGTATGATGCGGCGTGTTGGGCTACATTGTACGCGATTGACACCACGGAGATGCAGAGCGAGCAGGTGGCGACGGAGAACACTTTGACGGCACTGACGACAGCCGCCAATGCCAAGTTGGCACCGGACAGCGACGTGAGGCTGGTAGACCTGACGCAGACCGGCAAGCCCACTATAGTGACTAGAATGGACTGCATGAATACTAGCAAGAATAGCGATCCGCTACATCGAATCCTGGCCATTCTGACTGTGAATCAGAATTTTCTGACAAATTAATACTGGCTGGATGGACTGAAGAGAACTCATAGGCTCGGGTGCGACCTGCGTGGACACGTTGCAGCATGGTCTTTCGGGACGAAGGTATTTGAATCGAGAGTGCACAAGCTGGTGGCGAGTTTGTGATGGCTCGAATGTGACTGTGACAACCAGGAAAAGGTTGGTTGCCGTTCCAACAAACAACGTATTAGGTGCATCAATGCACGGTGCGAGTTGAAATTTCGTCAATCGAATTCCACTGATCTATCCATTGATCTACGTATCGAAAGTGATGAGCGTGAAACCCGAATGCATAATTCTGGTAGCAGATAACTTATTAAGGCAAATTCGAAAAATCTCTTTGTCGGATATGATTGTGGTCGAGACTAATCTTTTTCTGCGTCGTACTGTTATGATCCACAAACGATTTCAGTAGCGTAAATATCCAGGTGTGTTGGTATGCAAGTCTATTCTGCGATTCAACCAACTTGGGTCTGGAGGAGGGAGATTCACGTCATTCTCGTAGTCGTGAGCATTGCTACTAGGTCCTGTTCTCGCGCGATGCCACCACGGAGAGGAGGTGCTCGGCTACGTTTAACTGGCGGTCGATCCTGGCTCCTTTTGCCTTCGCCATGCAGTTGGTGGTGTACCCTCGCAGCAGCAGCAACTTGGTCGGATACTGGTGTCGTGCAGCGGCTGACGGTATCATGTCGTCCTGAACACGGATTCTCAAGCACATATTTTCTAAAGTGAATTGTGCTCGTCAGG
>JAADWZ010000615.1:0-16812 GCA_023336445.1 Pythium dissimile
CCCCCCCCCCCCCCCCCCCCCCCCCCCCCCCCCCCCCCCCCCCCCCCCCCACATCATATCAAGCTTCCATTTTTAAGCCGCGATTTAATCCATTTCTTTTCTTTCAACATGATGGGGCTCATCCAGTATGTAAGATTGAGCCTGTCCAAAAAAGAAAATCACCTCGACTCTGCTCATTGCAGTTCTGCACTTGTGGCGGTCGACGTCGCGAGGCTCGCGTTGGTCCCCAGTGCGTCGATTGCGTCGTCCACGTCGTCAAACTCGGCGCAGATCTCCTCGACTTCCGCCGGCGTCATCGTCTCAGGCACCGCGAATACACGCCCAATCTGCTGCTCCTCCAGACTCGTGTCGAAATAGTACTCGACCATCTTCTGGATCTGCGGCGCGGGCATACAGCCCATGTAGATCTTCTTGTTGACGCGCCCTGGCCGAACAAGCGCTGGATCCAGCTTCTCTGGATGGTTGGTCGTCATGACCACGATACGGCCAGGACAATCGATCACACCGTCCAGCACGTTCAGCAGCCCGGCGAGGTTGAGCTTGTCGTTCTGGTTGGACGACGCGACAAGCCCGTGCTCCATCAGTAGCTCTTCTTCGCCCAGCAGCTTGGCTAGCAGCACCAGCGGCTGTGTCTCCCCGTTGGTCACATACGTCTCCTCGTTCAATAAATTCTCGTTGCGTGTCTGCACGACCGACGACGCGCAGTCCACGTCTTCCATCACGAACACTACGTCGTCATAGGTCAGTTTCAGCGGTAGATCGAGTCCTTGCACGGAAAACCGCAGATCGGTCATGGCGTCCAGCAGCTCCTGATTGGTCTGGATCTTGGATAAAGAGATCGACACGATATGGCGCTTGGTGTACTGCGCGATGGCCTTGATGACGCTGGTCTTGCCCGTGCCCGGGGGCCCATGGAGCAGCAAGCCCAGCTTGTTCGGGAACCCGTCGATCGCAAACTTGCCCGTCTTGTTGATGAAGTCGTTCAACAGCTTGAGCACTGCGGGCTTTTCGTTGAAGAAAACGGTATCAAATGTCTTTTCCTCACCCAGCGCGTACCGCTTGAACGGCGGCGCCGTCTTCTTGGCGGCCGCTTTGTCGGACGATCGGCCGCCAGCTCCTCCACTATTCCCCGCATTGGCGGCGGAATCCTTGCTACCACCACCGCTGCTGGTATCGCGCACGAAGAGATACCGCTTCTTGTCTCCGTCGACCTTGCGCTTCTCAATCGTCTGGTAGTACTCAAACGCCTGCGTGAAGAACGCGCGCATTTGGTGCGGCGCGTCGGCTGCGCGCGAGCGCAGCGTGAATGTCTTGTGCACCGTGTATATGGATTCGCGCTCCTTGGTCTGTGGACGCAGCTTCACCTCCGAGTACCGCAGCTCCAGTCCGTTGTCCAGTGGGATCCAGAGCCGGTTCGGCGCGAGCGGCATGACGCTCAGCTCGGTGAGCTCGCGGTTGCTGTGGATAATGTGCTTGACCTGGGACTGCTGCTGCTTGGCGAGCAGCGGATCCGCACGTAGCGACGCCTCCAGCTTCTCCGTCTCGTTCGTGGCAAAGAGCGCGTACCGCCCCGACTGGCCGCGCAGACTCACGCGGTCCGAGACGTACATACCAACCGCACGGAAGAGCAGATCGCGGTGGTCGGCGTCGTCGATCGCTTTGATGTTCGTGCCATTGATCTCGCCGAAGTCGCTGTGCTGCTCCAGCAGCTCGACGCTGTGGGTCGTGTACTGGCGCCCGCCGGCCAGCAGGTCGCCGACAACTTCCTGCACTTTCTCCAGCAGCGACGACGCCGTGTGCGGAGACTCGCGCACGCGGTCCATCGCGAGCGGCACGGCCGCGCACATGGCGAGGTCGCGCACGGGGTCGCCCGTGCGCAGCGCCGACATGATGCCGATCTCGGTCGCCATCGTACTGTGCATGGTGAGGCGAGCTCGGTTGTTTCGTTTAGCGTGGGTGCGTCGGGTTGTTGGAGAGATTGGGAAGTGCGCTTGCAGGCAGGGAGAATGGAGGAGACGGAGGGAGGGAGGGAGGCGGCCTACACGATCATCATTTTTTGCTGGCCAGTTGAGAAGGCCACTCCTGACCCAGGAAGCTCAGCTCGGGGCTACAGCACGCATCTCAGTAGTGAGGCGAGGAGATAGTAGCTCCCTCGCCTCGCTTTGAGAATATGATTGATCAAAACTTGATTCTGGGTGGAATTTTGTCCAATCACAACTGGTAAAAACATTAGGATGAATTGTGCGAAGAGCGAATGAGAGGCACTTGAGTAAACATGGTGTCATATATTACAATCACTCGTGCTAGAGTGATTGTAAAATATGACACCTTGCTTACTCAAGTACTCAAATTATTCAAGTTCGAGGTGCTCCATAGCTTGGCTTCGTCGTCCACGTCACTTCCCGATCCGCCGCCTCAAGCGCGCACACAACCGACCCCATGCGGCTCCACTCGAACGGTTACGTGGAGGCGCTGCTCTACGTCTTGATCCCTCTCTTGGTGCATGTGGTGCTCACGCCGCGGCTGCTCAAGCAAGCGCTTGTCCGCTGCAAGGCCCTGCTGGTGGGCGACCCGAACAAAGGCTTCGTGGTGCGCGAGATCGCGGCCACGACCATCTTCTTGACGTACTACACGCAGGTGTCGCCCGAGGAGCAGCGCAACCACATGCTCCAGCGCGCGATCGCGCTCTACGTGGCGGGCAGGCTCCAGCTCGAGACCATGCGCATCGACTCGGTGTACCAACTGACCGACAAGCCACTGGACAGCGACCCGCAGCGCACCAAGGTGTTTGATGATGACGAGAGCACCAAGGAGGACGACTCATCCAGGCAGTTTCTTCTATTCGGAGCGCAGTACGAGAAAGCGCCGTACTCGTACGAGCAGCTTCTCCAGCTCCAAGTGTCGGCGGCGCCGACGGAAGGCACGTGGGTCGAGGTCGAGTCTGGGGTGTATTTCCAGTACAACGTGTTGGGCTACGGTATGTCTGTTGAAGAAGAGCCGCCCGTGGATCCGGGCGTGCGGCGCGTGACTATGACGTTTCGGCTACGCAGCAACCGCCAAGACGCCTCTGAAGCCATCGACCGTCTCGTGGAGGACGCGTTCTTTGAATACCAGAAGCGGCAGCTGCTGGCCATCGCCAGAGACACAAACCGGTACATGTTTGTCCAGACCGTGCAGCAACAAGTGGTCGCGCCGCGCGAGTCCGGACCGGATGGAGTCGCCAAGGAGGTCGTGGCATCGACCGTGAAGGAGATTGTGTTCAAACGGTACCCACTGGGCGAGGCCAGAACCTTCCAGAATCTGTTCTTTGAGCAGAAAACTCGGATTCTCCATTTGCTCGACAACTTTTCACAGCGTCGAGGCAAGTTCGCGGTCGCAGGGTTCCCGTACAAGCTCGGGTTGCTGCTTCATGGGCCGCCTGGCACGGGCAAGACGAGTCTGATCAAGGCCGTTGCACAGTACACCAAGCGCCATATCGTGACAGTCTCACTGGCCAAAATCAAGACCAACCAGGAGCTCATGAATGCCGTATTTGATCTGCGGTTCCCCGTCGAAGGCCGGGAGACGCCGATCATGCTCGACTACCAAGATGTCGTGTTCGTCATGGAGGACATCGACTGTGCAGGTGCATCTGTTGTGCAGGCCCGAGCCGTGGCCGAGGAAGACGCTCAGAAGCCTGTGAAACGACGCTGGACCACCGTGATGGAGGAAGACAGCGACAAGCTCAACTTGTCCGGGCTGCTTAATGTGCTCGACGGCGTGATTGACTGTCCTGGACGGATTGTGATCATGACGACCAACCATCCGGAGAGGCTCGATCCGGCGCTGATCCGTCCTGGCCGCGTGAACGCTCAGATCTTTCTTGGGCCTATGGCACCAAAGGACGTGGTCGAAATGCTGGAGCACTATTTCCGCGCCACGCTCACGCCAGCGGAGCGCAAAGCGGTGGAAGAGAGCACGACGCGGGCTCTGTTCACGCCAGCAGAGATTGAGGAAGTGTGCGCCGAGTACGATGAAGTGGCCGACGCAATCAGCGCGCTTCAGGCGAAGTAGAAGTAGACTAGAACATGCACAATCGCTCGATTCGAAGCCAGCTGGAGCAGCAACTCACAAGATATTGAATCCATTCACTACTGATTCCACAGGAACTGGGCGATGCATTTACTAACTGATACGAAATCCCACGCGATGGAGCAGAGAAGAAGCCAAAGGTTTAAAATGATCAAGACTTGAGACCTCCAAGCCGGTTCCGATTGCACATAAAACGACGAATGAGTCATTATGAACCTAAGCTACCCTAATGCACGGTTAGTATTTTTCTTCATGCGACCTTCTTGCAACATTTGTTGCTGGTGCCTGGGTACACTTTTTGGAGCCGCCCCATCACTATCCAAAACCCAAAATGGGCTCCCGCAACAAGGTGACCGCTCTCATCTTAGCGGCTATATCGCTGCCCACAGAGCGCCTCTGACGCTGATCGTGGATGTCAATGACACAGGAAGCGACCGTCGTGCTGGTGGACGCTGGCCCGTCCATGCGCACGGCCCTGCGCGAGCGTGCAGCGCAGACAATTGAGCTCAAAATGAAGCGCGACGCCCACGCGGCGCCCGCCACGCGCTTTGACGCGGCCGTTGCGGCCGTCGAGAGCCTCATCCAACAAAAGGTAAGCACTCACTGCCTTTGTCTGCGGGTGCGTTAACTTGTGGGTAACCTTTTTTCAATGCGGTGCTGAAGCTCTTCTTCAAGCCCAAGGATGAGGTCGGCATTGTGCTCTTTGGCACGGAAGGTACATGCCGGTCACCACATGATACTGGACCATCCGTTGGCGCCTACGACTGGCTACAGTGTCTAACACCTCTCCACCTGGTTAGGAACCGACAACGAGCTCCACGACGAGCAAGGCGCCGGCGAGTACGAGCACGTGACGGTTCTCTCGAGCCTCGACACGCCGACGCTGCGCATGTGCGAGCAGCTGCGCGCGCTGGCGCCAGCGCGCGACGCGTCGAGCGTCAAAGTGGATCTGCTGGACGGGTTGATCGTCGCGCTGGACCTGATTTTCCGCCGCACGGACGGGAAAAAGTACGACAAGAAACTGCTGGTGATCACCGACGCGGCATCCAAGATTAACAACGCCGGCGACGTCGAGTCGGTCGTGGCGATGATCCAGAACACCGAGGTCAAACTCCAGATTGTGTACGAAATAAAATCATGCCCCGTTTGCTAGTAGATGACGACCACAAAGCATTGACGGTGGACGGGAATGTGTGGTTTTCTTGTGTAGGGGCATTGATTTCCACCACACGACCGACAAGGAAGAAGAACTCGTGGCGGATCCAGTCAAAGACGAGCCACTGACGATGCACCAGCAGCCGACGCCCGAGCTGCAGATCAAGAGTGAGAACGAGAAAATGCTGGTCTCGATCGCCAAGGAAGTGCGCGGTGACGTGGCCTCGGCGTCCAAGCGGATGCAGCTACTCGCGCAGGGCATGAAGAAGTCGGTCGCGCAGACCACCAAGTTCCGAGGCCCGCTGGAGATCGGCTCGAACTTTGCCATCCCGCTGTATTGCTTCTTGAAGACCAAGACCGCGACGCTGCCAACGCTCACAAAGGAGTCGCAGGCGTCCCATGAGAGAGACATCTCGGGCAAAGTGCGGATGGACCGGCGCTACACGAACCCGCAGAACCCGGACGAAGAAGTGTCGCCCGAGCTGCAGGCCAAAGCGTACCGGTATGGCCAGGAGCGCGTGCCATTTTTTGGCGCGGACGTGGCGTCGTTCAAGTTTCAGACCGAGAAGAGCCTCAAGCTGCTTGGGTTTGTCGCCAAGTCGCAGCTCCACTGGTCCAAGTTTGTTGGAGGGACCGACGTTTTCGTGGCCGAGCCGGGCAAACCGAATGCTGCGCAGGCGCTTGCGGCACTGATTGAGGGCATGCTGGAGCTGGACCATGTCGGCGTCGCTCGCTTTGTCGCGCGCAAGAACGCGGCGCCCAAGATAATTGCGCTAATTCCGCACCAGCCGACACCACGTGAAAACTACTATGCGCTATGGGCGCAGCAGCTTCCGTATGAAGAAGATTTGCGCACGTATGAGTTCGCACCACTCAAGACCAAGAAGCACGCGCCCACCGAGCAGCAGCAAGCGCTGGCCGACAGGCTCGTGGAGAGTTTGAGCGTGAAAGAAGACAAAGCCCACGACATTGGCACGTGCTTCAACCCGGTGCTTCGCCGCTTTTTCCACGCCGTGGAGCAGCGCGCGTTCAATGACGATGCCAGCATCCCGCCGATCCCAGCGTACTTGGAGAGCTGCTTGAAGATGGACGAAGCCCGCCAGCATCGCATCGACGACATCATCCAGGGCTTTGGCGATGCGTTCCAGCTCAAAGAGGCCGTCAAGAAGCAGGGCGAGCGCAAGAAGAAATCGTTCTGGAGCGACGTCGTATCGACCGATGTGAAGATGGAGGGCGACCGGGGCCAGGACGATGGCGAGAACGATCTCGGCGGTGGAGCCCACGACGGCGGTGGCGAGGACGGTGGTTCAGAGATCGATCTGGATGAGCTGCTCGACGGTGGCGACGTCACGTCGGTCGGATCCATGAACCCGATCGCGGATTTTGAGACGCTGGTCGAGATGGGCAAGAGCAACCGCCAGCGACTACACACGGCCGTGTCGGGGATGCAAGCTCAGATCACCAAGTTCTTTGAAGGCGGCAGCGCCGCGTTCTTCCCCAAGGCTGTCCAGTGTCTGGCGCACTTCCGCAAGCGTAGCGTGGAGATCCACTATGCGAGTGAGTTCAACGAGTTTCTGACGCAGCTTAAGGCGAGTATTGGCGGGGGCGACGGCGACTCGGTGGCGTGGAAGACGCTGCAGAACGAAGGGATCACGTTGCTGACCAGCCAGGACGACCCGACGATCACGACGACGGCGGCGCAAGCGAGGGCGTTTCTCTTCGGCGAGGATCAAGAGCAGGATCTCCAGGCCGCGAGCGCGTCGCTCTCCTCACAGGTGGAGGCCATCGAAAACGACGACGACGACATGTTTGCCGACTTTGAATAGCTTCACACACACTGCGCTCACTCTCTATGTGGCTCCACGAATCAAACAGACCACATTTTCGACAAGGGTGGCACTTTTCCTCCTTCAGGGTCTGATAAATCGTTCTGGATAGGTGACAAGAACAGACCCGTCGGCGTGCGTTTCCAGAGGTGAGTGACATAGACGTCCACCAATCCACCAATTGTTCTCTTGTCTCCATCACTCATCAGGACACATTATCAACATTTCAGCTCCACGTCGGCAGCGCTAGTTCCAGTTTGCTCCGTTCCGCTGTCAACACCACCCACCATGGTCTCAACACGTGCGTGAATTGCTCGACCGATGCGTCTGGGTGTCCTAGTCGCCGGATTCCCGCGAAAGCCGTTCACCGTGCCTGTCGAGTTCCCAACCGACGCCACGCTTGGCGACGTGGCGATCTGCTGCTCGATCTCGGAGCAGCTGACGCTGGGAAGTCCTTTTCTTCTGGCTGAGACTCCACGCGCAACCGACCCTATGCATTCAAAGTACTGGTATCTGCGTTTCGACTCGGCGATCGTGCGTACGACCAGCGGTCAGAACAGATTCCTCCAGCTCTCTGATGACGACACCAAGCGCATTCTCACGACGCTAGGCACGCCAGAAGATTCGGTGTTGAAATATCTCACTCGAGACCGCGAGCTCGACCGGACGCGCGTATTATCCCGCTGCTAGCATCACTGGTGGGTGAGCAGGCGGACGCGTGGACGCCACACGGCGGCGAGATCCACATCATCGCCAGTGTGCGCTGCGAGCCCGGTAATTTCTATGTGCACCGCGATTCCAGAAATCGTCTGCATACTGACGGCTGGGCGTTCACCATGTATCACGCTCGCTGGCCGGTGAGACCCACTTGATGGGCAGCTGTGGCAGCGGTTATGACATGCGGTTCTACGGCCACCGCTGGCTGTCAAACTACCACCAGCAGTCCACTTCTATGTCACGCGGATGCTTGGACAGCCACCAACACCCCCCGCGGTCCCGCCGTTCGGGCGCCTCGTGTCGTTGCGTCCGCGCTGCGGCATGGCCAGTTGGACGCCGTCCGCACTTGGACCCTCGACGCGTGCACGCCTCGCCTCGCTGCAAGAGCTGGCGGCCGACGCCATGCTGCCGCTGCTGCTTCGCACTGACCCGCCGCTGTTTCTGGACCCGGTGGACTGCGTGGTGGACATGGCGCTGGCGACCAAGCACGGCGACATCGTGTGCGAGCGCGCCGTGTGCTACGTCAAGTTTCTAGGAAGTCGACATGGCATGCCGCAGCTGGAAGATCTAGGACGTGGAGCGCCGCCATCC
Source organism: Pythium dissimile (assembly GCA_023336445.1). Lineage (NCBI taxonomy): Eukaryota > Oomycota > Peronosporomycetes > Pythiales > Pythiaceae > Pythium > Pythium dissimile. The sequence goes on from JAADWZ010000615.1 coordinate 8,361, forward strand.
ACCCCTGCATCGGAGCTATGTAAACCCCGACATGCTGGAGCTTCTCGACGGCGTGGTCACGGCCGGGTCCCTTGGCTATGGTGGTGGACCACCGCGTTTGCTGGTGTTTGTTGGCGCTGTGGATGATGCCCACGCCAGGCGAATCAACGAGACGTGCTTGCCGTCAGCGTTCCCGTCGGTGGTCGTGAGCTTGCCGGGGTTGACGTGGCCTGAAGGTTGATCCATGTTTCGATAAGAAAACAAATGCGTCTTGTTGACAAAAAAAGAAAAGAGGAGGCGGACCTATTGTACTTCGTAGCAAAACATAAAAATTAAATTACGCCAAACTCTGCAGCTTGCTCGCATTTTTGTTGGTCTTTTTGTCCTGCTGCTCGAGCCGCTTCGCCTTGCGCGTGCTCACTTTGTCGTCAAAGCCGCGCTCCGCCAGCTTGGTCTTGGCCACGCGCGTGGCGGATGTCACGTCGTTGAGCAGCTTGAGCACGTTTTTTTCGGGCGCGCGCGCCTCGTAGTCGTCCATCTTCTTGCCGATCTGGCTCTCGATGTTCTGCAGCAGCGAAATGTCGTGCTGCGTCACGAGCGAGATCGACTGGCCGTGGCGACCGGCTCGCGCGGTTCGCCCCACGCGATGGATGTAGTCGTCGGCGTCGCGCGGCAGATCGAAATTGATCACAACGTCGACCTCGGGGATGTCGAGCCCTCGACTCGCGACGTCGGTGGAGATCAGCACGCGGCTCACGCCGCTCTTAAATTTGCCCAGCGCTGCGAGCCGGCGGCTCTGCGACATGACCGAATGGAGCGTCACGCACTTGGTGCCGAGCTCGAGCCCAATCTCGCCCACAAGCTCGCACATCTTACAGGTCGAGACGAAGATGATCATCGAAGGCTTGGGCTTGTGCGACGAGCTCGCCGATGGCAGCTCCATGTCGTGGCGTCGGGCGTTCTTGCCTTTAAGCTTCCGCGCCTGCTTCTTCTTGGGCGCCTCGTGTTCGTCTTCCTCGTCCTCGTCAGTCGGGTTGAGCGCCGCGAGCAGATACATGAGGTAGGTCATCTTGACGGTCGCTGGGACAAACAAGTAGTTTTGCTTGAGCGTCGCGACCGTCTTGATGGACGGCGTGGCGTCAAAGCGGAACGCATCGGTCAGCGAGATCTGCTCGAGCCGGTCCAGATTCGCGGTCATAGTTGCCGAGAACAGCAGCGTCTGGCGCTTGGCCGGAAGATGGTCCAAGATGAAGCCCAGGTCTTTAGCAAACGACACGTCGAGCAGGCGGTCGGCTTCGTCCAGCACGACAAACTGGACCAGCTTGAGGTTGGGCGCGTTCGGGCGCAGCAAGTGGTCGTGGAGGCGACCGGGCGTGGCGATGATGATGTGAGGACGCTCCTGCAGCGCGAGCGCCTGCTTGAGCATGTCCACGCCGCCCACGACCACGGCGCAGCGCACGCCCATCGAGCTGCCAAACACGTTAAACTGGTCGGCGATCTGGAACGCGAGCTCGCGCGTGGGCGTGAGCACCACGGCGAACGGCCCGTAGGGGTCTTTGCTTAGCACATGGAGAATCGGCAGCGCGAACGCCGCGGTCTTGCCGCTGCCCGTCTGCGCGCAGCCCAGCACGTCGCGGCCAGAGAGGATCGGCGGGATGCAGTGGGCCTGCACGGGCGTCGGGTGGCGAATGCCCACGAGCTCGCACTTTTTCACGATCCACGGGTCCAGGCCGAGGTTCAAGAACGAGATCAGCGGCGACGGCGCCTGCGAGCCGTCCATGAGCACCTTGTCGTCGCTGATGACGGTGGAAGTGGAGGTGGGCTCGCCACCGCTGTCGTCGTCTTCCTGCTGTGGCTGCGGGCGGCTGGCGGAGGTAGCGGGCGCATTGTGGAGCGCAGGCAGCGGATTCTTCGTGGTGGGCAATGACGCGGTCGGCGCGTCGTTGGTCTGCTTGCTCTCGGCGCGGCGGCGCTTGCCAAAGAGCACGCTCATGGTGAGATTGTCCGAGAGTTGAGAATATGAGGAGCGCTTTGGAGAGTGTTTGCATCTTGATTGGCTGGGAGATCATGTACTGTGAGAAACGATATCCAACCACTGCGACATCTAATAGTCAAACGACGTGACATGCAAAAAAAATACAAAAATAGTGTTTCGTAAAATTTGAGAATCAAGCTGTTTAGATACGTTAGAAACCACTGATCCTTCAACTCGCTTGCTCAGCACGCGGCCGTGATGCCAACGTCCTTGGCCGTGACAGTACCCAACCCACCGCCGAGCCACGCGCGCATGGCGTTGACGATGGCGAGGTCGCGGTGGACGCGCGTGTACTTTCCGCTGGCAAAGCTCTCCACTGTGTACCCGCACGAGCCAGCCCGGAAGGCCTTTTCGTAGGCCATGCTCACGTCGCATGCAAAGCCCGTCGCGCCCCCACAGGCCGAGTGGCCGTCCGGGAAGCCCAACGCCCCGTTGGTGCCGAATGTGTACGAGCTAAGCACGACCTTGATCTTCCAGTCGCCGTCCGTGCGGCTGAAGAGCTGGGTCTCAAACTGGCGATGCTTGGCGACGTTTTGCTCCTTGACGAGCACCGAGCCTTTGTCACCCATCTCACGCGTGTATGAGCCGGGCGCTTGCTGGTCGTGGTCGTCGTTTTGCACGACGAAGCGAGCCGCTGGCAACACCCAGTAGCCGCACGTCGGGTGGTAGTTGGGGTAGTCCGAGGACCAGATCTTGAGCTTGGCGATGTCGGTGTCCGAAATGCCCTCGGCTTTGTACAGCTTATCCAGTCCTTGAAGATAGTTGTAGCCGCTCGCCTCGTCACACGCCAACAGCTCCGCATCCCCGCCTAGCAGGAGCTCACCCCATGAGATGAAATCCGCTGGCAGCGAGCCGCCCATGTATTTGGTACAGAGACCGAAAATCGCGGCCATGTCGCTGGGCGAGATGTGCTTCAAGGCGTCGATGCGGAAGCCGCTAAAGCCAATGCCCAGCAAATCCACCAGGTACTGAGCAATACGTTCACGCACGTACGTTTTGCCTGTATCCAGATCCGAGAGCGTGACAAGCCAGCCGTTGGCGAGCTGCGTCGGGTCGGACCAGCTCCTGATCTCCGTCTCACAGTGGAAATCTGACGGCCCGAAGGGCACGGCCGGGAACTCGAGCACTGGCTGCCGGCCCGTGTACTTGTTATACTGGTACTGGTAGCCGCGCGTAAAGTACGGCGATCCCTTGGCGCTCGAATGTGCACCCCAGGACGAGCAACTTAAGCCTTCGGTTTTGTGGTGCGTTGGGTTGTGGTCGTAACCGCTCGCTGCCATGTGGTTGATCACGGCGTCAGCGTAGACGCGCACGCCGCTCTTGCGGCAGGTTTGGATCATGGAGAGTAGCTGCTCGCGCGACCCAAGTCTCGAGAAGAGGCGGTAGCTCACTGGTTGGTAGACTAGATACCACGGGTTCCGTTGGCCTTCTTTGTTGTACACGTCCGACAGCACTGACTCCTGTGGCGGGTTGATCTTGACGCCCATGTATCCGGCCTTGCCCAAAAAGTCGACACATTCAGCCTCGATGTCCTTGTACGGCCAACCGAATAGATCCACGATCGCGCCGCGCTGGCCGCCTTCCATTCCGGACGGCTGTGTAACAGCAGCATTCTGCCACACAAAGTTGACGGGGTCTAAAGCCAACGTCCACGTCCCACTAGTCGACGTGGCAGTACATTTGACGACGATATTGAGTGCCGAGGTCAGCGTCGCGTCGACGGTCTGGCTGGATGAAGTGGACGCCGCTTCGCCATTGAAGCTGAATGCGCAAGAAGCAGCTGCACGTAGGTACGTGCGAACGTCTACAGTCGCCGACTTGCGGTCGGGGGCGTAGACAACGTGGGCGTATCCCTGCAGCGAGCCGAGATCCTGGTACTCGGCTGCCCATTCTGTAGAGTTGCGCGGTGGTGTTTGCCAGCGACGGCTCTCAGTACTGGCCGCGTAGCTCGGTGCCGTACAGACGTTCGCGAACGTGTCACAGCCACTCAAGTCAGCGGGCGGCTTGACCGTTCCAGGCGTTGGGCCATCAGGACTTCCAGTGCCACCGACCGAGTAGGTCCCAGCGGCGCTGACCTTGTAGTTGACATTGTTGTTGTTGTCCCAAAGACCGTTACCGTCGTTGAACGCAAATTCAAGGGACCTGGCTGTTGCTGGAAGGTCGTACTTGAACCAGCCAACCGCCGGTGGGAACGCCGTTGGGGCATTGCTACCGGCCATCTCCTTGCCTGGGGTCGTCGTCCACGCGCCGCCGTCGACAGCATAGTGGATGCGAGGCACCAGCCATGCGGACTTGAAGAAGACGTGGATACCAGATCCGTCGTCCGGCTTGTAGAGCGTCTGCGCATCCACTGCGAGCAGCAATCCTGCGGCGCTGATGGCGACGGTGGACTGATACAGCATGATGACTGCGAAGGCAAAAGTTGGAATGTGCTTTGCGGAACGGACATGGGAAAACAAGTCTATGACTGTTGATGGCGGTAGAGAGACGCCACGCTGGCGATGGCTCATAGGACTGTGTGTTCTGTATTATTATCTGTTCTTGCTACTGTTTCCCTAGTGCTGGAAGCTCCATGCTGAATCTGCCACATTGGCGAGACCGTCTGCTTTGAGTTTGTGGATTGAGTCGCTTCACCGACTAATGAGATTTAAGTAAGAGGTGAGATTTGCCAGATTGGTCTATCATACGGTAGTTTATGATTTGCTTGTGCAACCGATATCTCATGAAGTCTACCACTTTTTGATATTCTTGACCATGGAGCCAATGTCCACATGAATCTCTGCATTTGGCCAGACGTTTTCGACATGTGCGGCTGTCTAACCAGCACCCGTTAGCGACGCCAGTGGGCCAGGCAGCAATCTCGCGATTGCTTTTCCTCGACGCCACGACATGTTTCAGCCTCGTTTCTGAAGTCTGCTCTTCTCGGGTTGGGCGTTGGCAGTCAGTTGGGCCGTTTGGCTGTAGACTCTCCATGCGCATTCCCAACCGTTCAAAACTCGACCACGTAGATAAAGAAATTGTGTGTGCATGCTTGCGAGGCTGCACGACTCTAGCTGCTGGGCAGGCAGCTACAAGTAAAGTGGCTGTGTACAAAGTCTACTGATAGGTCGAAGTGACTCACCTAACCAAATGAAGTGCGGACTAAAACGGACATGCTGGCGGCACTCACCCGCGAGAGCGTCTAGCGACCATCTTAGGAGATCGTCTCGATGAGATCTGAAGCAGCTTCGTATTATTAATATTAGTAGTAGGAGACAGTTGACCGAGTCAACGCATGGTGGCTCGAGCTACAGTACAGAACAGTATTGTATCTACGAAACATCTGACGAGAAAGTCTCGAGCTGACCCGTGGCGTCATCGAGTCAGTGCTGATTTAATAAAAGGTCTCCTGCAGAGCCTTCGCTGGCGCTGTTTTCAGCGAACAACTCGCTGCCTTATCGCCACTCTCGACAGTCGGTCCGGTAGAACGGGTGGCGAGACCGCCAGACCAATACTAATAGGCGGATGCGCGCTCAGCGTCAGATGGAGATCACCCATTGTGTGATGGATGAGATCATCTGGGACGCAGACGCATTCTGAACCTAAATGGCTTCAAGCCTTCATCCTCATTGACCCCTTGAAATTAGGGGTCACTGAGGACCCACCAGCGGTGCCTCGCTTCTACGCTTTCCACCGTTGAGGAGGCCAATGCAGCCGCACGCCTTGTGTTCCGTGGCTACTCGACAGAGCCCTCATTCCTAAATCTTCCTCCACTCGTGAAAAACACCCATTTTCCACCGCACTTGTCACCATGAAGCTCGTCGCCATCGTCGCCGCTCTCGCCCTCAGCTCGGCAGTCCAAGTCGACGCCCACGCGTGGCTCGTCAAGCCCGTCTCTCGCGAGACCAGCGCCGTCGAAGACGCCGCCGGCACCATGGGCTGCCCCACCATGTCGCCTGGCCAATTCACGTCTGTCCAGCCTGGGCAGAAGCTCGACGTGCGCTACCCTCGCAACAACCACATCGGCGGCTTCATACGCTGGGCGATTGTCCCGCGTGGCCAGGAATCCAAGCAGAATTTCGACGACAACGTCTTCTCCTACACCTGTCGCGAGTCCGGCTCGACCTGCATCCCGCCTGGAACCAACGACGTCTTCGCCGGCGACAATGGCGCTCCAGCCAACAGCATCCTATGTGGCGACACCATCACGCTGCCCAACCACCTGCCAGCGGGGGACTATGTGCTCCAGTGGACGTGGATGAGCGTCGGCTCCAGCTACGGCAACATCGCCGAGGCGAATCCGCAGTACCGTTCGTGCGCCGACCTCAAGTTCACGGCCGCCGGGTCGGGCAGCAAGCCGTCCTGTCCGACGTTCACGGGCGGCGACCGCGTAGGCAAGCTCCAGGGCAAGGGCAGCGACCAGTGCTTTTACTTCCGCGACAACGACATTGTGTCGTCCGTGTTCAAGGGCGACAATAAGAACTACCAGCAATACTACAAGTTCGGCGTCCCCGCCCAAGTTGCCAAGTGCTCTGGTGGATCGGGCGGCGCGGCACCAGCTCCAGGACCAGCTCCGAGACCAGCTCTGAGGCCAGCGACGGGACCTCCGCAAGGGCAGGCGCCACCGACAGGCAACGGCACGGTGAAGCCGCCTGGCGCGTTGAAGCGCGAGTGGCAGTTCTGCTCTGCCAACAGCGAATGCGCCAACGGCTGCTGCGCGAACAAGCTCTCGGACGACGGCAAGATGAAGTGCACGCCAGGAGGGTGCTAAACGAGCACGCCACGCAGGGTGCTAAACTACATAGTCTGCAAGTCTATGCGGGCACCCACGCGTTGTGCGTACTCTGTCGCGACGTCTTCAGCTTGTCAGTCCGTCCAGTACAAAACAAAATCGTTTTATCATTGTTTTGTGTGTGCTTTGCAGTCGTACTTCTTTTGCCCGTGTCGCTAGATCAGTAAAGGGCAGGCCCGGGCAGCCGCATACAGCTACCATCAGCTGCGAGACAGACACGAGAATTCGTATTGCATTGCATAGCAGGATGCATATTTCAATTCAAATTCAGGAACAGACCTCAAGCATCAAGTCAGTTCGCGACAAGCCGAAACGAGATATCTGTAAAGCGGTGGAGCCACTTAGAATGGCACAAAATAAGGTAGACTCGTGTGAAGCTGTCGGACAAATAGCGAGCCAAACACACACCTGTACTGTCCTCCAGAGTTTCTTGTAGAAACATTCATCCCTGATAGTCGTGAGGTTTGATTTACCAACGAACTGTATAGTACTCGCCAATGCCAGCATGGGTCTCTTCACCGTCGCTCGACCGTGTGAACGATTCAAAAAGTGATCATACCGACCCCAAGAGGACGGCCATCTGATTCGTGTGCCTCGGCAATGTGGCTGCCGAGAGTCACATGGCTATCCGCCACATCCTTTTTTCTGGGCTTTGGACGGTTCTCGCTCTTTGAACAGTTAAAGTTGCAGTGATGCGTAAGACTAGAGGCAATCTTCAACATCTAGAGACCACCCAGCGTTCCGTTCCAGGAAAGAGCTCGAGAGGAGGGTCGTGGGGAGCCCGAAACAAAAACAAAAAACAATCGATCTCTACGTTCATTTTACTCGCATTTGCCAAGTTCCCAGCAACCTGCTCCTCCTATTCAAGTTTCTGACTATGAAGCTCCTCGCCCTCGCCGCCGTGCTCGTTTTGAGCTCCGCCGTTCAAGTGGACGCCCACGGCTGGCTCGTCAAACCCGTCTCTCGCGAGACTGGAGCCGTTGAGGATGCGGTTGGCACCATGGGCTGCCCCACCAAGTCACCAGGCCAGTCGACCTCGGTCCAACCTGGCCAGAAGATTGAGGTCCGCTACCCTCGCAACAATCACAAAGGCGGCTTCATACGCTGGGCGCTCGCCCCACGAGGTCAGGAATCCAAGCAGAATTTCGACGACAACGTCTTCTCCTACACCTGTCGCGAGTCAGGCCCGACCTGCGTCACGCCTGGAACCAACGACATTTACGCGACCGACAATGGCGCTCCAGCCAACAGCATCCTATGTGGCGACACCATCACGCTGCCCAACCACCTGCCAGCGGGGGACTATGTGCTCCAGTGGACGTGGATGAGTGTGGGTGGCAGTTATGGCCACGTCGCCTGGGCGAATCCACAGTACCGTTCGTGCGCCGACCTCAAGTTCACAGCCACCGGGTCGGGCAGCAAGCCGTCCTGTCCGAGCTTCGTCGGTGGCGACCGCGCGACCAAGCTCACGGGCAAGAGCAGCGACCAGTGCTTTTACTTCCGCGACAAAGACATCGTCTCGTCGGTGTACAAGGGCGACGCGAGCCAGCGCGACTCGCTCTACAAGTACGGCAAGCCGGCGCAGGTCGAGAAGTGCTCGGGCGGATCGGTCCCGGCTCCAGCTCCAGCTCCAGCGCCAGCTCCAGCTCCAGCTCCAGCCCCAGCTC
>JAADWZ010000616.1:0-16736 GCA_023336445.1 Pythium dissimile
AATGGCATGTGGGTGCGCTACTGGCGCACGCAGTTCGAGCCGATTGACCGCGCGGACGTCGCGACGGGCACGTGCACGAACGGCGTCAAGTTCGCTGTGACCAACTGCCAGTCGTCGGGCAGCGTGCACTGCTAAGACTGTGGAGTAGTCCATACGTTTCAGTGTGTGACTTGTATGTGGAGTGTCTTGAACGGTGGATAGTCAATGCAATGTGAACTTTTTCCAACTTCTTTTGCTAAGTGAATACTTATTCCAAATGAGCTTGGGTATGCATGCCCTCGTAGATGTCGATCTTGGAACTGCATTCGAGTATACTAGGGTAGCTCGATTTCATGTACGTGTCACTGACTCGAGTGGACGTTTTGTTTCCTCAGAAACGACGGCGAAAGACACCTGTTTTTGGAGTTTTGCAAGCACAACTGGACTCCTCTTGAAATTCGGATTTAAACACACCTGGAACTAAAAATTTCAATTCTAGATGAAAATTCCATGACCAAGTTTTCTTTGAGCATAACTCGTCCAATCTTACGATCTAGGGGTGGTTGAAACACGAAGAAAAGAGCACGATCTCCTCTTTCCAGCCATGTGCGTTTGGGCGAATTCGTACTTTGATGAAAAATCATTTTGATTGAATTGGCCTCGAAACGAGTCTCGTTATTTTTCGTACTTAGAGTGAACGAGCGCGTGCCTTGTCCCTCATTCATGACAGTTTCAAAGCGACCGATAACCGTGAAACGAATCGCTCGCTGCTGCAAATGCTTGTTCGACCTCGGACTTCGAGGTGTGGTCCAAGTGTTTGAAAAGGTATGTGTGTTGAATTATCGATCCAATATGTACTGAGTCACTGGGTCTATTAGGACCCAAACCTTTTCAAAACCCTAACTATAGCATAGTTCCTCTGTCAACAGTTGAACTGAAAGCGAACGTCACGCAGTGATTGGCTGGATTTGTCTATTTTATGCTGTGAAATCTCTCTCAGAGATCCAATACACCAGGGGTTAAAAATTTCTCACATCATACCAGCCTGTGGATCAATTCATGAGATCACACGTCCATTGAAAGGTCAGAGAAATTTGCCTTCTCGTTGTTGTTGAAATTGTCGTAATTGTCGTAATTGTCGTAATTGTCGTCGTTGGTGTTGTTGTTGCGTGTGTGGTGTGTTGGAAAGTGAGATTGATTGTGGTATGTTGGTTTCCTTTGCTGCTTTCTGGACGGCTGTCATGTAGTTCACATAGAAGACCACAGCCACTCTCGAAATACACAGTCATGTCGGACATGCAGGGGGATAGATGGAGTTGGAGGCGACACTGCCACCGGTGTCGCGCAGTTCTTTTGTGTCTCCGTGATCAGTGCTCAGTCACACGAGCTGATCCGGAGTCACCGCTGAGCTGATCGCGACAGTGTGACGATCAGGCCGCCGCGCACGCTGAAGAACAACTACATCAACTCGCCTCTCGTGAGGTCGCAAGAGACGAGCATTGCGAGCATTTCTTGCTGAGCATCAGCGGCCAAAACCTAAACCAAGGCCCGAGACGGCAAAACGCTCGTACACGTATTCGCGTTCCTGTCAGTTTGCATCACGCAGCATTCCGACAAGAGCCCCAGTCCTCGGGTGCATGCTCGTATCATGAGGGCACCCACACGGCCTCGCAATCTCGCTTGTGTGGGTCGTTGGTCTCTGCAGCGCGTGCTGATCGGTACGAACGATGTTGCTTCAAGTGCTATGGAGAGTTGACGAGAATACGGCAATGACACTTTCGCACTGCGCCCACCCAGTCACGATGGCGATAGGGATGATTTTGCTTTGTATCGTCTTGTGGAGGCTCTGTGGCGGTGATCTCGATCTCGGGACTGCTGCACGGGTAGTTCGAGTCATCCTTTTCTGTGCAGCATACGCCACAACAGCGATCGTGATTTGGAGAACTACACGCTAGCTGAATCAACGATAGCACACTGAGGGACTGGATATAGCTGCCAAGACGACAAATAGTATGATCAATAGGAAGCGACGTGCAATCAACTTTTATTGACCAGATTCAAGTCGCCAGCCAACGTCAATATAGCATCGTGCCCACAAGCGATGAGTCTTGTAAAACAAATTTTTAGGGTTAACAGTAAGAAAGTAATTTGTTTTTTCTCGACAGCACATCAGGCTAATCGTGAACACGATGGTTTGTGATGGTAAGGAAGGAGACGTGGGGGTATGGATATCCTCGAATGCATTCAACGACGTTCCGCCACGTGGCATCTTCGGAGGCTGGGGCGTGATCCAGTACAGTAGTGGTAATGACTCAGTACGATGAGGTCAACCTGAGTGACCTTTGTGGTAGCGACTCAGTCTGGTGAGTGTCCCAAGATCGTTGGCTGTTCGATTCTCCACGGAACAAGAGAGCAATACAGCTGTGACTGCCAAATTTTAGAATTGCTCCTGGGGATCGTTGGGATGAGAAGATCTGCTTGTTGACGAGGGAAACACAAGAGCTCGTAAAGAGGATTTCTTCTGATATCCACTATCGCACCTATTTCTCTTAGAAGATGTGCGCTGATAATCATAACCACCGTCAGAGGCGCTGTAGATCTTGTGCTATTGACTCTACCACAGACGCAGGCACGAGTCTACGTGTAACGTTGTGAATATGAAGCCAGGCTTCCTGTGCTTGAAAATCCCCATAGATCACCGTTAGACTCCCTGGCTATACTGTGGTCGCATGTTAACAATTATGTGCCTACCTTTCTAAATGATACCGGCGCATGCCAACGTGTCCGTGTTCTTTTTTTCCTTCTAATTCGGTTCACTTGAGCATGGGAATCACACCATCACATGATGTGATGTTGGTTTACAAGCACCATACTGGCACCATCCATTACAGTTTTAGATGGATCAAACATGGCTAGTAGAACTCGCCCACGGCGTGTGAAAATAATTGGTGCCACTATTATAATAGCTGGGTCTCACCCCCAGTGAAACCAGTTCTCTGTTCGGTTTATGTGCAATTTCCAACTCATGCGCCAGAAATGAACTAGGAAAAAGCACTGATTTATCTGTCAACTGATGGAGTTGCAACCTTGTCATTGATTGCCCACCGACTATAATATGACTTAATGACCGCACGGTAGATTGTGGTACTGTATGACATGGGCTATGGTGCCGCCATTCAGTCAGTTGCGTCAAACGACTAACTTCTGATAAATGGACCATACACCGGACAACGAAGACACGCCGCTTCTTGCAAGAGTCTCCCTCAAAGGCGACGAACATGACAACAGCGGCGGCTTGAGCCACGCGTGGTCGGCGCAGCATCGCGGCCTTGGCGCGCGCGTGCTCTTCTCGTGGGTCGACCCGCAGTTGGCGCTGGGCACTTGCCGTCCGCTTCTGCAAGACGATCTCTACCAACTGGGTCCGACCAACCGCGCGGCGTTCGTTGGTGATCTGCTTCTGCGCCAATGGGACGCCGACCGAGTATCCAACATCACCACGACGATGACCGAACAAGCATCGAGTCTACCCCGAGCTCTGGCTCGCGCGTTCGGGCCGTCGATGGCTAGCGCTGCCGGCTTGAAGCTTCTCGTGGATCTGCTCCAGTTCGTGGCGCCGCTCATGATCAAGCGCATCATCGACTACTCGGCCGACCCGACGGCGCCACTGCCGCAAGGTCTCACTTATGTGATTGTGGTGTTGACAGCGGGCGTCGGCCAGTCGCTCGCGCTGCGCAACTACGCGTTCATTTGCTTCCAGACGGGGATGCGTCTGCGCAGCGCCCTGGCGTCCGTCGTGTACCGCAAGTCGCTCGTGCTGTCGACGGCGGCGCGTCAGCGCCACGCGACTTGGAGCGTCACCAATCTACTGTCGGCGGACGCGCAGCGCGTCGCGGACGTCGCCACCCACATCGACAGCCTCTGGTTCTCAGTGCTGCAGATCGTAGTCGCGTGCGCGCTGCTGTGGCAGCAGCTAGGCGCCGCGATGGTCGCCGGCGTCGCTGTGATCGTGCTGGTCACCCCGAGCATCAAAAACATCCAGATAAGCAGCCCCACAACACAATTAACTCGGCGATCTCAGTGCTCGCCGCGACCGCATCATTTTTAACGTTCGTGCTGCTGGGCAATACGTTGGGCACCGGCACCGCGCTCACCAGTCTGATGCTGTTCGAGATTTTATCATCCGCGTTGCTACCGTTACGACAGCTGGTCAACTCTGTCGTGAGAGCAAGTGAAAGCGTCGACAGGCTGGAAGCGTTCTTGACCGAAGAAGAGTGCGTGGATGACAAGACCAGGCGCACAAAAGCAAAGGAAAGCGTGGTGATTCCACCTCAGCTCGTGTTGCACAGCGCATCGCAGATCACAACTGAACCAGTCTACGATGAGGTCGAAAAATCAGTCAAGCGTCGGCAAGGAAGCACCAGATCGACCTATTCACTTGCGGCTACCTCCAGTGCGACCTCACGACACCACGACCGGCGGTCCGTCTACGACAAGTGGATTGAAAGTAGCGGTGGCTACGCATCAGGTGTTGGCATCCTTGGCATCTTCACCGCCGTCCAGGGCGCAGAGGTGTTTACAGCAGTCTAGGGGTCTCGTTGGTCTCAAACCAGTCCAGAGCCACACGACCTGGTCCTCTTCGCTGGCTTCGCCACAGCATTTGCTCTCGGCGTCTTCATTCGCGATCTGGTGGCGCATTCCACAGAGTTCTCTCGATCATTCGAATCGACTGAGCTTAATGAGACCTTCGTTGACCAATCGATTCCAGCGACCTGGGTCCGCTTCTTGAGCGGCGCAGTGGGCGTCTGCTCCACAATCGTGGTCATCTCCTTCGTGACACCAGTCGTCATGATTGCGGACGCGCCTCGTGAACGAATATTCCAACTGCCAGCGATTGTACTCGTAGTCCCCATCCTGATCTGGTGCTACTGGTCTCATCGTAGCAGCTATCAGGCGAGCCAAAGCCTTCACCAGCTCGAGAAAACCGGTCGTTCGACTCTATCAGCACACTTGTTGGACAAACTTGGCGGCACCACATCCAGCAACAGCCACCAAAAACGAGCAGAGTTCTCTCCTCGCTTCGACGAGCTGATAGATCGCAGCCACCAGTTTTCCAACCTTCGTTCTTCTCTAGACGCGTGGCTCGGGCTACGCGTTGACTTTGCTGCTACGCTGATCGTGACCTTCACCGTGTTTTCCATTGTGGTGAACCAGCCCACCTCGCTGTCTTTACGCGACGATTTCACGGGCGTTGCTGGTGTCGCACTGTTCTTCGCGTTCACGCGACCGCAGTCGCTGACCCAATATGTGATCGCACACCGTCAGCTCGGGACAGATTTGCTGTCGGTAGACAGGATCCAGTCGCAGCTCACAAATGAAAGAGACCCTGTACTGTCATCCTGTTGGCGGGGACACCACGATCTACAGTCAGTCGAAATCAAATCAAGGTGAAACCAGTCATAAGCCAGGAAATATCCAAGAGACTTGATTCCTTCCTTGAGCTCCAAATTCCAAGCTCTTGCCTGCTGCCAACATCCTCACAGTCTCGCTGGAAGCGAAAACTTCTTCGAGATCGAGAGCGGGATCGGCGGCATCTTAAGCAGCTCGGCGTCGTCCTTCTCGAACAGCTGGCGGCGGTGCGCCTTGAGCAGCGCCTGCATGCCGTCCTGGTCCGGCTCGTCGGCCGTCACATCGATGGCGATCTCTTGACGCTGCGTCGGGCCTTCCAGGGTCTTGAGGTTGAGCACCTCAAAATATCCGGCGTGGGAGACCTGCTCGATGCGATTCTGGATTCGGTACACAGCGATCTCGACCTCGACTGAGAATTTTCTGCGAAATCACACAGCATACCACTCAGTTTTTTCTAGGGTCGGAGATAAAATAGATGCTAAATAGCGTACTTGACGCGGCAGACGCGCGCGCGGATGCTGATGATATCGCTGAGCCGAATCGGTAATTTGAAGTGCACGCGGTTCATCGCAACCGTGACCATGAACTCATTCTTGGTTAAGTTGCGCGCGCAGAGCAGCGCCGCACGGTCCTATATGCAGACAGAACATACATCAGTACCAGTTGATAGGTCTAACAGTTCTAACATGTCTCGACTCACCATCCAATCCAGCAGCACGCCGCCAAACACGTTGTACTGGTTGTTGGCGTGTTTGACCAGAAACGGGTGGCGCGTTTCGACCACCGTGTCGCGAATGTTGATGAACTTGCGGGTCTCGTCTCGTGCGGGTGACACGCGCGGGATCATGTTGTGCGTGATGTGGCGCAGCGTGCTGACCTCGTCCTGGCTCTGGCGCCAGCGCGCGCTCAGCTCCTTCCGCTGGTTGGCCAGCTCCGCCAGCCGCGAACACTCGTCCGGCCGCGCCGGGTCGTTCAGCTGCGGCAGACCACCTTGCGGCTTGCCGGTCTTGTCGATCGCTACGAACGTTGCGACGGCGTTGTGCGTGAGCTCAAATTCGCCCGTCGCCGGGTCCTGACGGTACACGCTCGTCTGTGCCCACAAGCAGGTTAGATATTCAGCCTGTACCCAAGTCATAGAGGCTATAAACCACACCGCTACTGTACCTGGCAGACGATGGACGAGTTGCTCACGCTGAGCACGCGACCCTCAAGACGCACAAAGTCGCCGTGGAAGATGGGCCGCAGCAGCTGGAACGTGTCGAACGCCACGGTCACCACACTCGTGCGCGCGACACTGATGTAGTAAGAACCAGAACACGACGAAAGAGCTGGTTAGTCCACTTGTATCCATCGACGTGTGGCATCCTCCACGTACTAGTAGCAGACTTCGGCGATGAGCTGGTCGATCTTCTTGAGGATCGGCCCAGAGCCCAGCAGCTTGCCCTTGAGCGCTTCGTTCCCCTATTGATAGGACAGTGCATCCGTTTATGACGCGCACTCTTCCCATGTACAACGAGAGAGATGGACGACGAGCGTACGATGACGGCTGCGTGGGCGGCGCTGGTGGCCTCGCGCGAGATCGTCGCTCGCTTGGGCTGCGCCATGGTCTTCGCTTGACGGGGTGTCGATGTCGACAGAGCAGTCGCAAAAACGTCACGTTGGACGAGATTGTGTGGAGCTACGACGATCCGATTGGTCGAAAGGTATTCCACAGAAAGTCTATTTCCCACCAATCAACGTAGTTAAAGCGTTTCTGACTCTACCTGAGGAGCTCCGACTCGGATGATCCGAGTTCCAGGTCGACGCACAGGTCGTTAGGGTCCACCTGGTCCTCAAAGCCGCTCGGGTAGACGTTGAAGTACAGCGCCGGGTCCACTTTAAGCAGGGTGACAATGGCTCCGATCGTGTTGTTGGCTGCGGCGTCTCGAAGTGCGTACAACGTCTCCAGGAACCGCATCGGCCGCAGAGTTTCGATGGCAATTCCGCTAAACTCGCTGAATTTGCTCAAGCGGAACTCTCGCGCAAGCGCCGAAACTTGGATTCGGTCCAGGGTGTCAGCGGATAGATGTCGGTCGACTACATTCGCGGTGACTTCCGAGTCCGAGGTCATGCTGCGACGGTTCCAGTTGGACGAACCAACAGACACGAACACGTCGTCGACCACCACCACTTTGGTGTGGATGTACAGGTTCAGCGTCGGTTGCGGCGTGAACACAAACACTTTGGCCGGGAACTGATCGATCAGCGGCTGCAGCATCCGGTAGAGAAGCACTTCGTAGCCTGTCGCCGACGTGGCGAGCGGCAGCTCCTGCGTGATGACCACGAGCGCCTGGATGCGAGGCAGCACCTCGAGTAGCGCGTCTAGCAGCTGCGGCACATGGACAAAGTACTGATCCTCCACGTACACAAAGTTCCGAGCGTGCTTGATGGCTTTGAGTCGTCCCATCAGAATCGACACTTCACCGTGTGGTGCGAACGGGTAGCCGCCGACGTCCGGGTCATTGCAGCTGTACGTTCGCGTGAGCTGCACGGCCATTGAGCCCACCGGCTCGAAGCTT
The DNA here is from genome assembly GCA_023336445.1 of Pythium dissimile. NCBI lineage: Eukaryota > Oomycota > Peronosporomycetes > Pythiales > Pythiaceae > Pythium > Pythium dissimile. Next base: position 7,944 of record JAADWZ010000616.1, read on the forward strand.
CGATTGTTAGCCAGTACAAACGACTCAAGCTTGGACGGACGTTTTGGGTTGGAAAACTCCATCGAACTGGGCAGCGCCGGTCGGTCGTCGTTCCATCGCGCGACAAAATTGGCGGCGACGTCGCGCACAACAGGCCCTCGCAGCCGCAACGACGCGTCAATCCAGCCGTCGTACGACTGCGAGATGCCGTGCCATTTGCGCAGCAGCGACTCATTGTGAAAGTGCGTGTCCCATCGGTCGCCGGTCAGATCGATGCCGCCCACGTACGCCATTTTTTCCGTGGGGGACACGATGACGATGGTCTTCTGGTGGTGCGACGACGTCACGTGCGGGAGGCGGTCGTCAAACAACCACGTGCCACGTGCATGCGCGTTCATCCACGACTGGAGCTCGGACGTTCGATGTGGATGAAACAGATTGGTCCATACCAGCGCGTCGACGCTCATGCCGCGGTCGAGCGCGCGGCCCAGGACGGCGTGGAAGCGCGAGTGCTGGTAGTTGACCGAGCGCGGCAGAAACGGAACATCCGTGACTTCCCATCCGGTAATAAATATCTGGCCGGGTCCCGTAGCGGCCTCCACGTCTCTGTACACGGACGAGAAGAATCGGTCGGTGGTCGGAAACGCGTCGACGGCGTTGCCGTCGGTCCACACGGCCAGGTCGCTGCGTTCGACGCCGCCGCGCGACTGCGTGAGCTCTTGTTCGGTGAGGAACCAGTCTTCAGGCGCGAGTGACGGCTGCTGAAGCACTGTGTCTACAGACGGTGGGGCATCAGGCGGTGGCATGTACAGCGGCCGACACTGCAGCAGGATCCAGTCAAAGTGGCAGAGCTCGCACGGCGCGCAGATGCAGAGCGTCACGAGTTGGTAGAGCAGTGCCTGCGCCGCGCACTTTGGTGGGGGTGAGGCTGCTTTTGCCTTCGCTGGCGTGGTCCACAGCAACGCGCTTGCGCCCAGCAAGATGAGCCAGCTACGCACCATCGTTGAGCGCGCGAATGGAGGAATGGAGTGGGGAAGGTCATTTTGGGAGAATCCCTCATTGAGGAGCTCACTTCGTGCACCGACTACCATCATTCATGTGAAGAATGACTGTGTTCTGGAGTGACTATGTCACTCAGTCTAAACCGGATCTTCCGGATCCAATGCGTGATCCACTGATTTGACACATAGACCGGTGTTTTTGTCACTGCCAACGTCTCGCCATTTACGAGCTTGTCACGTGCGACTTCACCGCCGCCAACGGCTTACACTGCGTGTGTCACTAACGTACTGACAGTTCCTTCGACTCAGTCTCGCGCCATGTCAGCCTGCACATGAGACGGACTTCTGACTGCATCATTGCTTTTCTTTTGCTGTCGTTTCATCTTTCGAAGCGCGGCTGGAACATAAGAGGTTGGGTGCTTGAAGTCTCACGCATTCCCATGGTGTGAACACCATTGGTGTTCAACTCGTTGACGGAGCGCTCGACGCCGTCACTTTTGTCATGGTGGAGAAAATGCTTTGAGTCTTTTGCGTCTTCTGGAGAGCATGAGTCATTCGTGCAAACCATGCAATCACGTTTACAGTATTAAGGCAAGCCAACCATCGCCATTCCTCCTGAATTGCTTCGCACAAATCATCTGCACGCGCTGGATCGATCGTATCTGAGGTAGGCGTTGCATGTGCTGGACACGACAAAATACAAAACTCGAATCGAACGCCCCACATATGCCTAAGCTACCCACTCTCCATTCTTCCAGCTACCAACCGACTCACAGCACAAGCCACCAGGCTTCTCGCCTTAATTTCTCATGGTGATCAGTAGCGTCGAAGTGATCGTGGCTGACAGCAGCAGCCGAATATTCTTCAGTTTACACACCAAGCTCCTTGCCTCCTCTTCTAAATGCGCGTAACTAATCTCTTCAACGCTATGTTGGCCGCTATCGTCGTCACGGTCTCAACCCGATACGAACCAAGGCCGAGTGCGAACCGCATTTAGTTGTCGCAGTCGCAACTATCTCAACCACGCATGTGCGCACTCGAAGGTGCGCCAGTTTGGCTCAACAGTTGAAGACAGTTCACAACACCAAAAAGGCGTGAACTCTCATGGACAGAGAGTCGCTTCATCCATCCACTGAACCTGGAAATGCATTTCCCTCACTTTCTGCCGCGATTCAGTCAGTCTCAACATTCACAAATTTTGTGAAGTTTTATTCAAACCGCTCTATTCTGCCCGACGAGATGGTTTGCAGACTCTTGCAATGAACTAGAAGTGTTTGTTGGGAAGTTCGCAACGGGAACGACTGATCTCCCAGAGGCAAGGGGCTAGTTCGCAAGAGTCTACGTACAATCTTTATATCTATTATATTTTCGTTGGAAAACTCGGTGTGTCTGTCGGCGCGATAAGACAACAAGTCTGTAATATCACCACGACATAGGGACCTCACAACTTGAATTGGTGCTGATGGTCGATGGTAAATGGAAGATCAAGGACGAAACGAACCAAAATATTCTTTGTCGTTCGCTACATCGCCACCCTCGACGAGACTCGTTTGGTGACGGAGTCTTCAATCTGACACATTGCGGCCAGTGTGGGGTTGAGGGCCTCAGAGACTAGTGAGTGTCACGCGACACGCTACACGCATATAACGAGTTCGTGGATGCGGATACACTTTTTGGGGACGACGTTTTGGTGGCGGATTGTCCACTAAACTGTCCAAGACAGCTACGAGTGCCCGAGAGTTGCTCTTTCTACACTACACTCCCTTCTACTTTCTGGAGTATTCTGTACTGTACGGTGACATGTAAGCATTATTAGTTGTCCCAGTTGACAGTTATTAGGCGAAAATGGTTTAGCTGGCGGTGGACACCCAGAGTGCCATTCACCAAATCGCCTGGCTCCGGAAACGAATGGAAGAGTCTCCCAGGGGAAGTCTCTCCAAAGGATGCCCTCCTAGACTGTCTGCCCAGACAGTCTGGAGCGACATCTTCAGACCCATCTTGAGCTGGATGAGGCTCAACGAGGAGTGTCCAAAGAGTTCAATAAAATCGATGGGTGCATGGTCTTGCATTCATCAAGTTAGTAGCTGGCAGCTGGAGGAGCGGTCGTTTACAGTAGCGCGCCTTATAATCAAGTAATTTGTGGATGGCTTCCGAGTAAGCGTGTTCCGAGTTGGTTTCCGAGTAATATCTCGGATCATAGATGATATTCGAGTTGCTTTGTTTACCACGATCAAAATCGAGAAAGCACCCAAACCAACACTAGCAGGAAGGAGAAGTCCACCACGTTAGCACAAGCATCACTGTCTGGAGAGCAAAGTAGATTCATTTTTATGGTTTTGGCCCTCCTTTCTCGATGTTTCTACATGTCCGTGGTGTACACACTGTTGGACCGTGGGGGTTGTTAATTCTTGTGGTTTCTGCAATGCACATCAGATCTGAAGACAGCTTGTTGTCGGGATTGCTTAGAAGAGTTTGCCCATAATGGGCAAACCAGCGCCGTGGCTGTACGACACGGCTTCTGCTAAGACTTGACACTCCATGATCTGGGTTGACCCGTCGCTGAATCCCACCTCCCGTTTGTAAACTCCATTTCCGGATCCACTTATTGATCCGGCCTACGATCTCTCGTTTTGCATCTGCTTGAGCACATTCCAGTGCAAGTTGCCAGCCGAAAAAGAACGAAACAAAAATCAGCGAGTCGTCCCCCGTTCTCGGAGAAATATGCCGTGTCGCTCGTGCCCTTCGATAAAGCGTCTCGATTTTTGATCTGACCACTGGGCGGATGCGAATTGGCAAGGACGCGAGCGCGATCTCGAGATTGATTGCGCCGACAAGGGCCATTGTTGCGAGAACGTGACTATAGATCCACCCGGTCTGCCGACTACCCTTACAATCGCACACGTAGCTGCGACAAATCTTTGATATCTGACAAACGCAACATGAATTATTATCAGTGGAACAATATCAGTGGAACAGTTTTTACAAAGCCAAAACCTACATCTGCACGAGTCCAAGTCGGCTACATTTGGCACTGCTCGTGCTCATCGGTGAGTAATTGAACGTAAAGCAGGGATAGGCAGAGAAGGCAGATCGAGGTTGCTGGCTTGATCTTCACCAGTGTGCCTTGCAGTGAGGCTCTATACCTTCACAATATAAATTTAGTGATGAGGCCAAAATGACCATTGAACATTCATACTTATTCACGCGAGGCTCGGTGACGGTCGTGTCGTGCTTGTTCAAAACTGAGTACGCATACTTGCTCGCGTTGACAACAACCAGCCGGGTTTTTCACAAACGCTGACCCAACCGCAAATAATCGTTTGTCGTCGAATGTCGCTCGAGCTCGCACAAACATCTCAGCCGGGGTAGGACCTACAACACAAATTGTGAGACTAGTTTCATGAAAGATGAAAACGATTTGGATCGAAATAATTTACCTTCGCCGACGTGCCCGAGAAAAAGATCGGCAAGTTGGAGGCCACAGACCTCCAACATGCCAGGTAGAGGGTCCATGAGGACCATATTCGACGTGCTGGCGCGAAGACCAGTCACACAGGAGGTCTTGATGGTTTGATTGAAAGATTTTGAGACGGTAAATACCACTCACGTTGCCAACTTTTACAACGAACCAGGAATCCCCCGGATGGCTGAGATACTGTTCTGCAAACCAGCGTACTTTTTCACCGTCGGCACGCCATTGGTTGACGCACGTAGTGGCCAAAGCCGAAAACTGCTCATGGGATCTTGCCTCATGGAACCATCCAGCGTGTACTGATGAGCGTCATAGTATGTGCGACAAGACAACATGGTCTTGTTGTCACACATGTTCCTTCGAACATGAGGCCAGCAATTCAGAAGTGGGATATCAGGCCAAACCTGTCGAAATGCATTCGCGATCGCCCACGAGTGATCGGGACTACCGAATTTAACGTCCAGCTCAAAGTCGAAACACCAATTGGCAGAAATCCGTGCATCGCCCATGCCAAATGTGTAAACTGTACGCATGTCCGTGAAGCGCCCCTGGCGGACGTCGTGTTCCTGGCCGTGTCTTCTTGTTTCCTGGTCCAGCGGTGCTGGGAAATCTACTCTTATTCTCCACGTCACTTCCCCACCCTCAAGACTCCTTGCCCCCTTCCGTTGTCCAACCATGAAGTTCGTTGCCGCCTGCATCTCCGCGCTCGTCGCCTTCGCTTCGGTCCACTCAGGAAGCCTCGACTTCGCTGGCCGAGCATACCCCACTTTTCCTCGAAAGAACCTTTGTGCTTGGAAGCCGCGACCGAGGCCACACGCGCGCTGCAGGCCAAGTACGCGGCCGGTCCCACGATCACGTTAGACTCCGACAACCAGTGATATAAGCTGATATTTGATATTTTGGGTGGTAATGAATGTCAAGAATTAGAAAAACTGAAATGTGTGCTTAAAGACGAAAATGTGACCAGGTTTAAAGTCAAAGGATGGGTCTTTGCTTGTAACAGAGTGGCTTCCGTACTCGATGGCAAAAAGCAAACAGTTCCATGTTGATCTTTACGTGCCGCTGCCTGCCTACTCCTAGGTGGCCATCTCGGCCGTAAACAATATTCCTGTAAACATTATTATGGAATGGTCATAACCGTATACCGGGCCAGCCGTAAACCCTGTCTAGTACCAAAGGTTCAAATTTTTGCAATTTACTACCGGGAAGGTTCGTCTCAGTGAAACTGCATTTGTGTACGACACGGAAGCTCTCATTCAACTCCATCGACACCGCGTCGCCATCGACCCGTCCAAGGCATTTGCCTTTGCGTTTGAGACGAATGCGGAGGGGCAGCCTCGGCTTGGTAGAGGAACGATGACCACCCAGTAGTTGTCGGATTGGTCACTGAAGAAATGATTCTCCGTCTTGAATATGCTGGCTCGCACGTGTTTAACATCGACGGTACTATTAAGACAAACACATCGCGCTTCCCGGTGGTCGCAATTGGTGTTTCAGATATGAGTCGTCAGCTCCATCCAGTCGCATTCTTCATCTCGTCCGATTGCAAAGCTGCACAGTATAAGACCGCATTGGTTGCGTTGTTTCGCAGTACAAGGTGCAGACGGGTAAAAGTGCATCAATAAGCTACGTCATGGCAGACGCAGAAGTTGCCCAACGCAACGCGCTAGAAGCAGCTATTGGCGTAAACCCTCGATCAAATCCAGCAGCCTATCTACCTGATGTGTTCCTATCATGTCATGGCGAACGTTCTAAAGTACACGAGCGATTTGCGCGTGGATGCAAAAACAATTGTATACCGTGACAAGTACAGGATTACTACGCGATGTCGGAGTCGGACGTCGCAGATCGAGTCACCGACGCACTGCAGAGCTGGCGGGCTACTCCCGGATACGAAAATTTTGTGTCCAAATTCAGTGAACAATAGCTGGTAGGTCGATTCACACGCTGGACTTGTGCAAATTCGCCACCCGGATACGCACAAACTAACAATCCGGGCGAGCAGTTTAACCGCGAGTTCAAGCGCGACTACACAAAGAACTTTGCGCAGCCATTAAACACGCTGTCCTAATTGTTGCGCAGCGCCGCGCACGACAAAACACTCAAGATGCTGCCGTTCGGGATCGCGCCCGAGCCTGTTGCGGATCAGGTAGCACGCTACAGGAATCACCACAGCGCAGCGTGCTTCACGATGGCACCAATCACCCTTGCTCGATTTCGTTCATGATGGCAGGCAGTGCAGCTACAACTCAACTGGTTCATGTCGTCCAGCGAGGTCTTGACACTGCGCATGGCGATGCGGAATCCAAAAATGATGACTCGGGTGACGTGGTGACGGACGACTCCGACACGGCGGAGGAAGAGATCGAGGTGATTGTACAGCCTATCATTGAGTGAACGGTGGATGCCGACAATGGCAAGTGCGGCTGCAGGACGTGGGCAAAACACGCCTATTGCGTTCACGTGATTGCGTGTCGAGCTTTGTTGCATCTGCCAGTCGGTCTGAAACAAGCGCGCGTCACGTTTGAGACCAGAGGCGGGCAAACTAAACGCGGTCGGCGTGCTCGAGTCGGCACCGCTCTCGAAATGGACTAGATAGACCGATGCGGGTACTGCTGCTACCGCTGTCGGACAGCGGTCGTTCTGGAAGCAGCCCGGAACCGCCGCGCGATGCGCTGGCACAAATGGGTTCAGCGTATCTACTTCGACCACACTACACTGGCGTGGCGCACGGCTCACGAATACACTTCAGCATTTTGTTTTCTCAATACTTGATCAACTGGTGGTGACACGGTGATATAGTGAGGTGGTAGCTGTGATCTGGCAAGGTGATAGTATCTGTTTCCTACGTTGCTTCGATCCGTCAGGCGTGGACGTCAAGGGGGCTGCAGTAGTGCTCGGCAAATCTCGCGTTTAGAACCCGGTGTCTTGTCGTGGTCCAGCAGCTTGTAGATGCACCATGAAATGTAAAACTGACAAGTGCACACCGTCGATTCACCTGGTCGGTCGCGACAGCATGATGCAGTACCGGCCGGGCGACCATAAGTTAGACCCCAGTGGGCGTGCACCTCGTCACGACACGCCCCGATGAGTCGCTGCTGACCGAGATTTTTGTTCATGCATGCACAGCGACTGTTGCGGCTGCCACCCGTGCAGCGACACAACGCGGGCCACAGCCGAGACCTGCGACACCGCATGAGGAGCCGACACAACCGGGTACGTGTACTACGCGTGGGTATCGTGCTAATAGGTGTGGTGCGCCTGGAGCGTCGGAAGCAGAACGTCAGGCTCGGGTGTGAAGAAAGTCATTGGTGCATGGTGGCGCGATGGGGGCAGCCATCGCGCCGTCTTTGAGCAGCAGCGGCGTCATATTGGCCGCGCTAAGACGCGCGCAGGCTTTTTTTTTGTCTCGACGGATCTGTATGCACACACAATTTCCATCAGTCTACCCGAATTCTTGATAAATTCTACAGATAGAGACTACGTACACAGCAGCAACAGAAAGACAGCCAACGCGCCGTTATTGAGCGGCGATTTTGCGACCTGTGGTGACGGGGCCCTCCTGTTCGTCGAGTTATCGACAACAGCAGGAGGCCTGCACGGCCATCGGTGGCATTTCGGTTGTACCTTCCACTCTGTTCTCCTCCAGTGCTGTACTGTAGTCCCTCTATGAAACGATACGCTCTTCCTCTGCTATTGTACTGCAATCCCTTTATGGTCAGATACTCTTTATCGCAAGAGCCTAACCATGAGCAGATAACCCCACAGCCCCACCTGCACGCCCTGTACATTTACGGCACCTCCTGTACTTTCAAGTTATCTCTGTACTTTTCCATTTCCGTCCAATTTATGCCGTATCGTGGGACACTGTACCAGTAAAACAATCTATCGCATCTCGCAGTATTTGTTGGGTTCGCTTTGTCGTATCCATGCGACAAACCTTCCCATTACAAGGCGTGAAACGTCCTGGATGAATGTAGTTGAGAGGATCATGCGGGTGCGCATTACCGGAAAGGAGAAGTCATTCGACGAACCATGTTTTGCTTGACTCACTTTATACATGGAACAGTACTCTTCCATACTACGGACGCAATTTGCAGCACTATACTCTACCGTGCGATCTAGCAGTGCACGCTACCCGAAGACTGGCAGTTGGTCACAGCGAACTTGACGCCGTTCGTGCACGTGCCCGTCGCAACATCCGCGCGGTCAATCGGCTCGAACTTGGTGCGCCAGTAGCGTACCCACATGCCATTCGGCTTGATGTTCTCAATGCGGTACCGGTCGCGACCCATGGTCATGTCGGCTTGCACCTTCTCAGCCACACTCAACCCACAGGTG
>JAADWZ010000617.1:0-16724 GCA_023336445.1 Pythium dissimile
ATCGAAAAGCCGAGAAGCCCCTAAAACAATACATCACCGCGGTTATGATGTATCCAGTGCGATAAACATCCGCCTTCAATCCTTTATAGATATCAAGGTCTAGAGTACCTCTAGACACCTATATGAAGCACTGTTGAGTACCATGTAGTACTGTACTGTACTGTAGTACTGTACAGTACTGTCATATCAGAGGACAGGAGGGAACTGAAGCAACCCAGGAAACGAGTCAGAGCAAAAGGTGACGCTGGCCACGTTCGATTTGCGCAGAATCACGACGTGGGGCGGGAATTGGTCACCTTCGAAATCTCCCAGGGTGGAACCAAAACGAGATGAAAAAAACTGCATCACGATGGTCTGTGTAATTGGCAATTTTTCTTTGAGTTAATACAGTGTATGATAACCAATTCAGTACAGCTCACAGCGCACAGTGTTTTGCGAAGAGAAGAAGAGAAAAACGCATCTTCCAAGTTGGCAGCTTTCGTTTTTTTTGTTCTTCTCTTTCTGGCGTTTCACAATTTCTCCATTGGGATCCAGTTTCTGACAAATCCAACCCAACAAGGTTGATCAGTCTCGTCGGTTCTTCAACAAGAACGAAGAAAGTCGCATGAGCATGGAAGAGCCCAAGTTTGCAACAAGTGAGAGGGGCGGGCAGTGCAAGTGTCAGCATATACAGGATAAAATACTATTGTGCAGTGCTTTTCCCTACGATGTACTATGTGCATAACATTGCAGCTTGCAATGCCAGGGGCCCAGAGAGCAACCCGGAGCTGCGAGACATATTGAGCCCGTGAATGGATTTGGAGATGCAATTTTGTCATTGTACCAGATTCCATTTCCTTTTATTTAAAATCTCCAGATTTATCCGGTTTATGTACACCATTACATCAGGGAAAAGAGTAGTACCCAGAACTTCAATTGGGATTGGTTTCGGAAGAGAAATACGAAAACCAAGTGTAAATGGTAGAAAGGCCCGCGGGGCATCACCAGCTGGTCTTTGCCGTCAAGAACGGACCGCACAGTACATGCAGGCACAATGGGCGCGAAAAGTTTCGCACCAGAAAACAAAATCGGCACAATCAGTCATCGCCCCCTCTAGGTCATCCTACTGTCACGCACAAGCGACGAGGCGGCAGTGAGCTGGAGATCAAGATTTTGTTTTCTGGAGAGCTCCAATGGCGTTTTCCATTGCACGTTAATACAGAAAAGAACTGGCCCACGTGACCTCGCTGCAAGTCTGTGACTGCCTCGACCGTTGAGGATTATCGACCATGTACTGCCACGCACGCCGCTGTGGTCTCATTGCCACCTCCAGTTCAATGAACGTACCTACTGTGGAACGTGCCGTCCAGAGTCTGGACCAGAGGGAGGAAGCCTGCATCAGAGTGCACAACCAAGTTGACTTTGTCGAATGTACTGTACCGCTACACAATGGGTGCTGAACATGGCGTGCGCGGCAAAGCGGAGTGACTCACGCCGCTGCCTGTTTTGCTCTCTCTCTTACAGAGCGCATCAGAGAGAGCGGCAAAGGATGGAGCTTGATCAACAGTTTCCGACGTCAGAGCCAATTTGTGAATGGCCTGTCGCATGTACTGTCCGACACTGTGCGTGAAGTCCCACTGTTGCTGACAGTGGGAGGGCCAGCTTCGAAAAATCTATTGCTGACTGGCCCTTCCGAGTGCAGCAGCATCATCCAGCAGAACTGTTGCTATCCATTCCCCGCACACAACCACGCTTTCCTCCCTGCGCTTGTTGGTCTGTGCTTTTTTTCCCTGTTTATCGAGCATTCCCGAATTTGCCTGCTCCAAGTCAAATTAGTTCTCCAACAACAATGAAGTTCGCTGCCGTCGCTCTCCTCGCCGCCGCTGCCGTCTCGGTGGACGCGCAGTCTACGCTGCCATCTTGTGCGTCGACCGTCATCCGCCCGTGGATCCTCAGCAGCCAGCCGCCGGCCTCGCTCTGCCTGGCCGCCGCGGGCTTCCGTGGCAACCCGTACGCGGTGCCCACCGACGCGATTAAGGCCACGTTCTGCGCGGCCCCCGACTGTCTCAAGATGCTGGACGCCGTCTACGCCGCCAAGCCGGCGACCGGCGACTGTTCGGTCCGGGTCAACAACGTGCCGACCGACTTCTACGCCGGTGTGATTGACAAGTACGCGGAAATCTGCGGCGTCACGGCGCCCACGCCCGCGCCGTCCACCACAGCACCGTCCACCACAGCGCCGCCCACGCCCCAGCCGACGACCGTGGCGCCGACCACGACACCGCCGACCACCGCCGCACCGACCGTCACGCCGATGCCGACCACCGCGCGCCCGCAATGCTAGGCAGCTCCTCACGGATCCAAAGGTGCTGACGGTGTGGGACGTCAGGACGGTATTCCAGAACACCACGGCATCTCAGGGGACCATGTGAGGTGTGGCCACCGCCCTCAGTTTTGCTCATTTTGAATTTAGGTGGTATTGGCGTTTGGTCGCTAGGGTAATTGAACGCTGATTTGTTTATTTGTTTTTTCTCGTTGTATTTGCGTTTTGCTTGGCACGGTTGTCCAATGATGATGAGTCTGCTTTTCCTATTTTTCTATGTGTATGTACTGTCCTAAGAATACTCCACTGGTGGAGCAAGTCGCTTTGCAATCGCGACTCCGAGTTCACCATGGCTCTGCCTCATTTCTGTTTCTTCCATGCAGAAGTAGTAGTGTGCTGCCTCATTCCGATTGTTCTCCACAAGTTAAGCATACTACGTAGTGTAGAACCAAGCGCAGGGCTGACCCCTCCGACGAGCTCACTTTTATCAGCCGCCACAATGAAGAGCTCTGGATCGTCAAGTGAGCGGACATCGCCCCACGCGCGTGTTCTAGCCTCGCACGCGTTCGTCGTGTCCCCACCCCTGTCCAAGCTCATCTGGATGGCATTGCTGTTCTTCCGCGTCGTGAACGCATGCTATCTTAGTGCTGTTGGTGCTTCTACTAGTACATTACGAAGACCAAGATGGTGTGTCTCGTGCCAACACAGAACCTGTCGTGGATTCCAATCCTGAAATGGATTGGTTCCACCTACGTGGCGGATGCAGTTTGTCATGGATTCGGGATGTCAAGTGCCGTCGTCAAAATTAATTCGTCACCAGACTTTGTTTTGTGTCGTCATCGCCAGCAAGCCCAGTGATAGCCGAGCTGGCCGATGAATCACCCTCCAAGTTGCCCCGAATCGCCCAGATATTGCATCAATCGAGCCAGGAAATAGGGCAACCGTGGTGCAATTTATCATTTAATGTTGACATTTCGGCAAAAGTTGTGAACTGCGCGAAGCGATCGAGATCGTTTTACAGACATACCAAGCGTACTTGACCTCGTCGATGTCCAGACCGTGGATCAATCACTTGGCGGTTGCTGCAATCGCCCAAAATGTGCCTCCACACCAGCATCCGGCAGAATCTAATACGGACCTCATAAGGACCGCGACCGCATATGAGCAATCCACCTGCTCCTGGCGATTTCGATTCTCCATACACGGTTGTTGCTGTGTGTGGTCTTGGACGCGATACTCGATTTCTGCAACTCCGAGCTGATTCCCCTGGCGATTTTTGTAATGGAGCAATTTGAACACGACAGAGCACGTGTTCCCAGTCGACTTGTTGTACGATCAAGTGTGGTTTACCAACGCGGTCCAAGAGGATTGACAGCTTTTCATCTTGGCGTCAGTAGACATTCTCTCCACTAAGCCCCCGCACGTCAGCATGTTCTTGAGCATGAGAACGGTCAACAAACTGACCAAGACAACAGCCTCACGGCGTCCGCCCGGCGTCCGCCCGGCGCGAACAGTCCGCGCAAAAATGTCCCCATCAGCGACCAAAACGTACCGGTACAAATCGGACCATATTGGGCGAATCACGCTGATTCTGTCATGTATCTTAGGCGCGCTAATCGTGATCGTTCACGCAATCGCTCAAAAGGGAGCTAACCATATACTTGGCTGTCGACTCCACACCAACGTGTGGTTCGTGACCACATCCACCCCTGTGCCGCTATGAAGTTAACTTGCCACCCAACTGGGAATAGCAGGGTCGGCGTCCGTGCTTGATGACGAGCTGGAGATGCTCGATATCTCTTCTCTTGAGATGTTGACCGTCTCGCACTGCTCCATACTGGAAATGCCGTGGCGGATCCGCACTACAATTCGACAGTCGCCAACTGGAGCGATACGGCGGATCTCCACCGAGATGACCTCGAGCCATTGAACATACTTCAATTGGTGCGATTCAACGTATCAAGCAGCAGCAATCTCCCCCGTTGCACTGATCCAGCCCACGCTCCCCCAAACGCTGCAAGGTATTGAGATCTCGTGCTCCAATTTGATCAATCTTCCCGCCAACTTGGAAGTGATCTGGTCGCAGTGATCATCTATGTCGAATTCAAGGAGTTGGAGAATATTCCGCTCACTTTGTTCCGGATGCCCGATCTCCGGTACCTTTCGCTCGCTGGGAACAAAATCCGTTCTCTTCCGAGTGAGGCGCTTCTGGCGGAGCATTTTGCCTTGTTTTGTTACGCACTCTGGGAGAATCCGTTCCACCCGCTGCCCTTGCAGATCTCAGACCACAGTTTGTACCTGTTTTACCGTTTTGATATGGAAAACACCGAGCTCGTTGATTTGCCCGAGTGGTCGTGGCACATGTACCTCACGCGAACCGACGTCAAGATATCCGTGTACGGCAGCCACCTCTGCGGCGACGACACACCGCACACAGAACATTCTCTGGCGCGCCAACGAAACCGACCATGGAACGAGATCCGGTCTAGTACCGCTAGGTAGCATGGAAAGTCTCCCATCAAACAGCGTCGAGATGATAAGTCCAACGCGAGGCTGGCTTGAGACAGTTGATGAAACCAGTTTCCTCCATGAGGCATCTGTCCACCCCGGGAGAATTTGTGTTGGTGCAGTGTGTAAGCTGTATCAAAGCATCTCGTTTTGTTGGTGAGTTGGGCGAACTGGCTTGACGACGTCACACGATCGAGATTGACGCGACAGGTTGACTCGCACTGATGACGCGTCCTGATTCATTCCGCTGTCACAAACCAGCCCGTTGATTGACGACCTCGCGACAATGGACTCGATTCCTCTCTCTGGGCAAGGCACTAGGCGAGTTAGTGAAGCGGATCCAACGCTCTCTGCTCTCCCCAGTGGCTCTTCCTCTCCACAATGCTGATTCGGCCGATCCCGGTGTCACGTCGTGAAGCCGGATATTCCGCCCCAAGCTTCAAAACGTATCGATGACGCGACCATCAGTCGTTAGTTATTCACCGAGAAGTGGTATTTACGTGTTCCATTCCTCGTTAGATACGGAAATACCCAAAAAGATTGCGTTAGATGTGGAGTCGAATAGGCCACTTCGGGTTGTTCTTCTCTCACGTGGATGAGTCGAATTGGGACTGGACCGGACTGGACAAAACTGGAAGCGGAGGCGCTAGATCCGACAGTTGGCTCGAAAGAACGAGCAGCGAGTGAAGAGAAGACCCAGAAGCCAGGCGCCCCAAGAGCTCTTCACAATTCCAACTCACGCCAACGAGACTCCCGCTTCCTTCCGCACCAACACCACCAAGCATGACCACCCGTAGCGCGCAGGAGCTGGCCGAGAGCATTCTCTCGCTCTACGACGTGGGCTCGCCCAGCGACGAGATCATCGCGCGGTTCTACCACGCCGACGCCGTTTTCACGGACCCGATCGTCCAAGTCCACGGCCTCGACAACATCCAGGCGCAGTTCCGCGTGCTGAGCAAGTTCATCAAGTCGTCCAAGGCCACGCTCGTGCGCGGCTCGATGGCCGGCTCCTCGGTGCTCACGATCGACAGCTCGCAGGTGTTCCGCCTCAAGCCGTTTCCCAACTGGATCAAGGTCACGCTGCGCGTCTTCTCGGTGATTGAGCTCAAGAACGGCAAAGTGGCGAGCCACACGGACCACTACGACTTTTACTCGGTGTTTGCCAACGTGCCCTTCGTCGCATGGTTCTACAACCAGTGGCGCCCTATGTTTGGCTCGACCAGCTCGGCCGTGATCCGCAAACTCGTGGCGCCGCAGCCCGCGGCCGCCGCCGCGATTACAAAGCACGCCATCCAGAACGGCAGCAGCAACGGCGTCAAAGCCACGGTGAGTGGCAAGAAGGCCGTCGCGACGGCAGCACAGTGAGGGATCGAGACGGGATCGTGATCGATGTCGACGGATCGTTATGAGCCCCATTGGCGAAACCAACGGCACCGAAGCGGATCCATGACTTCTCGGCTTTTTTTTTTATTGTTCACGCCTAACGAGGACGGCGGTAGGTTGTAGCAAGCCCACTGGAAGGCGTATATAGGAGACAGCAGAGTAGGAGAACCCGCAAGCATATGCGGGCGTATAACCAATTGAAAAAAATTCACATTTCTACACGAAAGAACCAACAGAAATTTCGGTCTGAAGAGCAGGCTGGTCGACTTGAAACGAATATTGTCGGTGCACTGTACCGTTAGCGTTGAGCACGAAGTATCTCGTGTGTTCATCTCTTTCGCATTGACGACGTCGTCGGATCGAACGAGAAGTTCTCAAACGTCCTGCTCAGACCTACGGACTGATGCGTCATCACGCTGTCAACGACAGGCTCCGACGTGAACTCCGGGTCAAAATTCTGCACGTCGGACTCGCTGCGAACCGTCGGGCGCCACGGTGGATGAACCTCGCGGCGCATGAGCTTGTCCCAGTCGATCGGTTGGAAAAATGGGTGATTGCGAACTTCCTGGGCACCGTTCGAGCCCAGTCGTTTGCGCGGATTGTGCTCTAGCAGTCCTTCGATCAATGACGCCGGTTCACGTGGCATGTTGGATGGAATCTTCCGTTTCACGTACCCAGGCGTCATTGCGTTGGCCTTGAGGATCTGGCCGTTGCTAGTATCGTCGGCGAACGGGTGGTCTCCCACAAGCATCTCATAGATAAACACACCCAGCGACCACCAATCGACAGCGTATCCGTATGGTACCATGGCGAGCACCTCGGGGGCCATGTACTCCGTGCTACCGACCATTGTGCGAGCCCCATCATCTGCGACAACTTCTTGCTTGGACAACCCAAAGTCCGTGATGCGCAGGTGGCCTGATGCCTCGAGTAGGATGTTCTCCGGCTTCAAGTCTCGGTAAGCGACCTTGCGGCTGTGCAAATGTTCCAGCGCGAGCACGAGTTCCGCCGCGTAGAACAGCGCCAGATCGTACGCAAACGAGCCGTTCATGTGCTGGAAGAGCTCACCTCCGCTGCAAAAGTCGGTCACGAGATACAGTTTGTCTTTGGTCTGGAACGAGAACCGCAGACGCGCGATGAACGGGTGGTCGATCTCTTCCAAGATCAGTCGCTCCGTCTTGATACTTTCCTCCAGCCCGCTTCGCACGACATTCACCTTGCGGATCACTTTCATCGCGTAGATCACGTGCGTGTCCACTTTGCGCACCAGAAAAACCTTGCCGATCGAGCCTTTGCCGATCACCTTGATGAGATCAAAATCGCTGACGGATACCGAGTGGCCGCTACCAGCGCTGAGCGTCGATGCGCGCATCGCCGACGTGCCTGCCATCGAGTTGCGTCGAGCCGATTTCGGTTCCCGACCTTCGGGCATGTGGCTCATTCGACGGCCTTTACTTGACGTCGTGATCGACTCCAAGCGGCTTCGAATTTTGCTGCCGAACAACGATCTCGAGCGGGACGAATTCTCCGCAATGAACTGCGGCGCGGCATTCGCGCGGTCTCGCACCGCGACGAAATACTTGAACGTCATTTCCAGGCACAGACTGACCGTGCGGGCCTTGTTGCTGCTGCCTTTTCGAGACAACGATGGATCCGCCGACGCCATCAGGTCACCGACCGACAAGCAGTTGCACGACAACTGTTCTTCCGCTTGCGGAATATGGTTCCCCATCGCGACGGTCGAGTCGGCCTTGAAGTTGATTGCTCGCTGGCGCAAAAACTGGCCGACCATGGGCGACATGGAGGTTGGATCGATCCGATATGCGCCCTCGGCAAAGACAATCCCCTTGAGCTTGTGGACCGCCTGGGCCTCTCGCTTCTGGAGCAGCGTTGTCACGAGCTTGGCGCCAAACGAATACGCCAGCACATAGATGTTCTTGGCCTGCGAGCGGCTGATGATGTTGTCCCACACATACAGCGTGTGCTCGTCCGGAGATGAATTGTGGCGGATCTGGTACAATTCATTGTCGACCGTCACGCTGTTCGTAAACGGGTTCAGCACTGCCACCGAGAACCCGTTGCTCTGCGCGCGTCGAAACACTGGCAGCATGGAGCCCAGCTCCAGTCCTTCCTGAATCAGGAGATCACGACTCCAGATCCCAGGCTGGACTCCGCGCCCGCCGTTGATCACAATTAACAGGTTCTCGTTGGACTTCCAGTCGGAAGTTAAGAACACACTGGACCGCACTTCCTTGGGCTCGTCCGCGCGCGGGTCTAGCGGCAAGTGGGCCTGCTTGAAGCTCAGCTCGGCCAGCATCTCCATCTGAATGTGGAAAATCGCCGCCTTCACGATCTCGTCAATCTCGCCGGCGCGGCGCTCGTCGCTCATGATCTCGTGGACCGCCTGGTTGGTCGCGCAGTGGCGCAGCGTGCCGGCGTCGTCAAACGAGTAGCTCAGCTCTTCCAACGACTCGAGCTGGTCGGTCGTCGCGATCGACTGGCGCTCGTCGCGACCGTTGGCGTTGGCGCTGCCGTTGGCGTTGGCGTTGGCGTTGGCGTGGGGCACCGGGAGCCCGTGCTTGCGCAAAATCGACTCAAAATCCGCCTGCGATACACAGAGGATGTACTGCTTGCCGTCTTCACACACAGCGGCCTCGGTGATTTCAGCGAGCGAGCTCGCATCCAGCACGCGGCAGTTCTCCAGCATCCCTGGTGGCCGTTGGTCTACCTCCATGTCGTCGTCGTAGCAGGCCTAAAGAACAGAATGAAAAAAAAACAAGAAACAAATGTACCCCAGGCACAGTCAGCGGTCGAAACGGATACCTCGTCGTCGGGGAAATGAAAAAAAGGGTTTGACGGTGGGAATCGTACCATGATGAACTCGTTGACCGTGGCGACCCAGGGCTCGGACGGCAGCGCGAATGCCATATTGGGAGCACTCATGTGGAGCTGCTGGTTGACCACCTTGGCAAGCTGTACGAAGACGCGTCGCGTACCCATGGTAAGGCGGGTCGGGTCAGATGGACACTGCGAGCTGGTCGGTGGCGACAAGCAGGAGGCAAGGCGATCTCCTCACACCGGATAGCTCGTTAAGACGCGGCGGCCCGAACTTCTCTCCCTTGTGGTTGTCCCCACGGCGGATGCTAACTCAACAATGGATGGTGAGGTTGCTAGAAGGTCGCACGAATAAAAAGCGAACAAGGACCTTCAACCTCTCTCTAGCAGTTCCTAACAGGTGGACTGTGGGCGACAGTGACAAGCAGTTGATGAAGCGACGAGAAGCTCCAGAGATCTAACCATGGTGGCGACGCTCCCGGCCAAGATCTTACTACGCGGTGCGCGCCGCCTCGCGACTCCACTTTCCACACGATCGACGTCAGCCGCCAGACTTGCTGCGGCGCGAGGAGTCCACGTTGAAGCTGCCAGCGGCCATATCGCGGGCGAGCCAACGAGGCGCGTCATGTATGACAGCCACACGCCAACGTCGCCCACTCAAAAAATCCTGCTGTCCGTGGTCTCGGCATTCTCTGTGCTGGCCAACCCAGAGCGCGCGGATATGTTAGCAACGCTCGGCGAGGTCACCGGAAGAGATGCGCTGCAGCGGATCCACGCGCGGATGTGTTCCGATCCCGTCGGCACGCGAATTTTGGTCGAGCAGCCCAGCGTGCGCAGCGACAAGATCGACATCGAGTACTTGCGGTCGCTCCCCGAGAACACATTTGGCTATGCGTATGCGCAGTTCATGGATGCACACGAGTTAGGTCACCTCGACCTTTGATCTGGAGGTGGTCGTCTGCATTTCTGATGTGTCGTTGTGATTCGTCTGGTAGCTTCGACGCTGACGGACGAGCCCATGTCAAGTTCGTTGATGATCAGGAGCTCGCGTACGTCATGCGCCGATACCGCGAGCTCCATGACTTTTGGCACACGCTCTTCGGGCTCCCGCCGACGGTGTTTGGCGAAATCATTCTCAAATACGTGGAGCTAGTCCAGACAGGACTACCGGTGTGCGCATTGAGCAGCTTTGTCGGCCCACTTCGCCTTTCATCCGGTTTGTTCTTCAATCTTCGCTATGTCTGACCGAAGCTCCGTCTATTCACTCTCTCTACCAACGCATAGATGAACGCAAGCGCCTGGTGAGCGAGTATATCCCGTGGGCCCATCGAGCGGGCCAGAACGCCCACTTCCTCATGAATGTTTACTATGAGAAAGAGTTTGAGACGCCGTTAGCTGAGCTGCGCGAGCGGCTCCGCATTGAGACAGCTCCACCGGTCTGAGATGGCATGTCAACATGGGATGGCCGTTCAATTGAAGATCACCTCAGAGTTCAGTAGTGTGCTGTACACAATGCGGTGCAAAGCCAACGCATCTTTTTCCTCATCCCCACTGGAGTGTTTCGCTGCGTGTTCCACTGTGTTCTTGTTCTCCATCACAGTTGTTGAATATTTTGTGCTTCAGATCTGCCAGATTCATCTCATTTCGAATCGATCGTCGCATAATATCCACGCTTGAATCTATCCCATTTTCCATCAAGGAGATGACGCGGTTGAGATTGGGTTTGGTGCCGTTGTTGCTAGGGTTCGTTAAATGTTGGATGGGGTTGTATCCATTCGTTTGGTAGAATCTTATTTGGCTGTGAGCACAAACAACTGCGAGTTTGCCTATCTCGCCAGGTGAGAGGTCGCCACTGCTCGAAAAATATCCAGTTTCTTCAGAATAGCAAGAATCAGCCTCGTCACCTGAACACAACGCAACCAGTGACAGCAATGATACCTTATCATAGTACTCTTAAATCGGATCGTAGAGGCTATTTCACCCAATAATTGGATTTCTAATATAAAAAGGTAGCAACCAATTTAGCATGAACATGCATTTAAGCAGGCTGATTACTCGGGAAAACTTCCATTTTGATGTTGGAACCAACACCTAAAACACAGGCACAGAATGATGGTGCTTCCGGCCAGTTCTTTTCTGGCGCGAGAGCACTATGATTGTCTGTCTCGGACTCGCAGTCAAAAAGCAGCGATTGCGCGATTGCGTACAAACACCTTGCTGCAAGGCGGTGGCCGCAACATCCACGGATTTCGACACGCAAAGAATCCACTTCTCCAGCAACCCACTGGCAGCCATTTCTGGAACGGGCGTGTGACAGCGCATCCAGCGAATCCGCCTTATCATCAAGTCATCCGTCCCACGAACTCCGGAACGCGGCCCGCGCAATCCGCAAGCGACCGGAGGCGTCCAGAAATCCCCGTCACTTATTCTTACCACCGCCAACGACGATGAATGAAGGCTTCGCCGCGATTGTCGTGCTCGGGATCTGGCTCGCCATGACGGCTACCTGCTGCTGTCTGTACCGCACGAACCGCAAGCGCAGCACCGCGCTCGCGCTCCACGCGCCGCTCCATCCAGAGTACGTTTTTATTTTCATCTCTCGGTCTCTCTCTGGATTTCTGGACGAACCGGAATGCTTATGCCCACTGCGCTCATTGTATAGAAACGTCATCCACCGCACAGACGCCGCGATTAGCCAGGCCGAGGAAGGCTTTAACGAGTGCGTGGGCTGCGGCTTCCAAAACTTTAAGCGCTCGATCTTCTGCCAGCTGTGCGGCGAGACCATCGACGCGCCGCTACGCAACCCGATTGAGAGCAAAAAGGACAAGAAATCCCGCGACAGCAGCAAGAAGAACCGCGACAGCGGCGCGCGCGCCATGTCGGTCACGTCGCCGCGCCGCGAGGCCATCTCCTCCACGAATGCCGTTCGCCAGCAACGCGCTCGGTACGTAGTACAATTCTCTTGGGTTCAAGAGAACAAAAAATGGAAAAAAGAAGAAGAAAGGAACATGTTCTGACGACTTTGCTCCAAAATCTTAGGAAGCGCCGCGAATGGGTACGCGAACAAACCGCCAATGGCCAGTACAAATGGAAGCGCGACCCGGAAGCCGTGGCACCTCACGCGATTGAGCTGCCGAGCTACGTCGTGCGGTTCGCGCAAGTTAGTCCGCGACGGTCTAAAGCGGAATTTGAGCTGGAGATCGTGAACGAGCAGCCGACCGAGTCTGACACGTCAAGCACTTCAGATGATGAAGACGGTGACGACGCTAGCCACGTCGTGAAGGCGCCGATCCGCGTGACGTATCCAGAGCGCGTGGCCGAGATCAAAGATTTGTGCGAGAGCATGAAAATTGTTCTGGAAGACCCTGCTGAGGCTGATGCGTTTCTGTTCCCCGTGCAAGTGGACTTAACGATCGAGGAGAACCTCCTTGGCGGCTCCGCAAAAGGGTTCCACGAACGGTTCCAGCAAGATTTTCCGAAAAAACTGGCCGATTTTGTGCGCACCACCTCGAATATTTTTGTTCCGCCGTCGCAATTGCACATGAAAATGCATCTCGACCGAGCGACGGTCGTGGAAGATTCCATGAAGCTCATGGCGTTGATCCAAGAAAAGGACGTCCGTGTCGCGTTCCGGATCGACTTTCTCAACGAAAAAGGGTTGGACGCCGGCGGCGTGTACCGCGAGTGGTTCCTTTTACTGAACGAAGGGCTCGTGAAGAAAGAAAAAGGCATTTTCTCCTGCGTCGATAAGGCGGAACAGGCGTTCTACCTCAACCCGCACTCGGAGCACGACATCGGAGACGACCACTTGATCTACTTCCTCGCCACTGGCCGTCTGCTGGGTCGCTCGCTGCTGGAGGGGAACGCGACGGGTTTCCACTTGGCTCGCCCCTTGCTCAAGATCATTCTCGGCCAGCCGCTGAATTTTTACGATCTCGAGTTTTTCGATCCGGCCGCATTCAAGAACATGCAGTGGCTGCTAGAGAACACAAATGTGGACGCGTTGTGTCTGGACTTTAGTGTCACGGAACAAATCGGCGACGAGATGGTGACTGTGGATCTGATCCCGAACGGCGGCGAGATTTCCGTCACGGATGCCAACAAACTGGAGTATATCGACCAGCTTTTCAAGTACCGACTGTTCCACAGCGTGTCGCCGCAACTGTACGCGTTCCTGCGCGGGCTCTACGAAGTGATCCCCCCGGAACTGTTCTTGATGTTCGACTCGGAAGAACTGGACCTCGTGTTGTGTGGGCCCGACGAGGTCGACGTGGACGACTGGGAGCGCAATACCAAGTACACAAGCGATCTGTACAAGCACCCGAGTCTGAAATGGTTCTGGGAGATTGTGCGGTCGATGCCCAATGAGTACCGAAGGCGGCTTCTCCAGTTTGCGACGGGATCGTCACGCGTGCCGTCCTCCGGGTTTAGTGCCCTGACCAGCTACGACGGCCGGCTGTGTCCGTTCACTCTGAAAGGTATTGATCTGGCCGATGAAGGGTACGTGCGTAGCCACGCGTGCTTCAACCGACTGGATCTGCCGCGGCATACTGACCGAGACAAGCTCAAGCGAATCTTGTATGCGATTCTAGAGACCGAGCAGCACGGCTTTACGGATTCCTGATCGTTGGAGAGTGCATCCCTTATCGTCAGTCTAATAAAGAAGTACCATACACTCCCCCGCACGTCCTGGTACAAAGCACCGCGGGTAGAGAAAAAAACTTGAGTTTGGCAAGTAAAGACCAACACCAACCCAACGAATGCTATTGATTGATCTCATCATGGCAGGACAGAGTCATGGATATGGATCTCGATAGTTCCATGGAATTGGCCGCAGATTCTGGCGGCGTGGATTACGCACTGAGTGGGTCAAGTGAACCCATCGCGGTTCAGCAAAAACTCCGCTAACGCTATCCCTGTCAAACATCACTACATGCAGGGTATTAGATTTTACATGTTTTTTTACGTTATCAATTCAAATTTTTCGCAGTTCATTATTGAATCTATATAGGCGGGTATTGATTGTTGCAGAACTTTCGTCATCTGTTCCGTTCCTTCTCAAGCAATCGCAAGACTCACTTCCCAATCGACTGTTCCAAGCCGACATGAACACCACCACGCCCTCGACGTTAAGCGAGACCGATGCGTACGAGATCGCGCTGACGTGGTGTGAGACGCTCCAGGGCATCGTGCGACTGGACACGCCCGTGGCTGAGTACACGACGAACACTGAAGGCCGCATCTTAGTCCCAGATTTCCAGATCGTCCAGAGCTACGACTACGTCGCGTTTATGTTCACACGAGCAGCTCCGTTCGACTGTCCAGATGTCCAAGCCGCTGCTCGCGCCACGCGCGCTGCAGCGGCCGCGTGGTTCGCACTGACATGTTGTCCCGGTTTTAGTGGAGACGAGAACCCGCAGTTCTGGTACAAAGTGTTCTGCACGCTGACCCATATTCCCAAAGAAACGTACCAGCCGCAGGTCACCGACGCAGTGCGGTTTTTTGATCTGCCTGGGAGATCGTTCCCGCGCGTGCGGATTGTTCCGCGGAAAGGGGAAGAAGCGACGATCCTGCAAGCCTTTTGGAACCAAGATGCTGCTCCTGATGATGAGAACGAGCGTCTGCAGGGTATTCTAGCCAAGCTCACGCCGTACATCCGACCAACTCGTTGGAACCGAGCCATCCCCGTCGCGGTGGACGGTGTCACTGTGGAACTACTGGCGGAGCTGCTCCCGTCGATCCATGGTGCTGCACTTTCTACCGACATGCCACAGTTTGTTCCCACGGTGGCGACGATCCGGATCGACGAACTGGCCAACGCCGCGGCAGTGGACACGCTTCTCTCGCACACCACAGTCGATCTGCAAGTGGACAGCTATTTTGTTACGAGAAAGGACTATTACCGAATGGGGGTGAGCGAATCCGTGCTTCGCCATCTCGTCGTTGAGCGCCACCACACAACGAGCAGCTCTCGGATCCGCATCGACAAGCTCACGATGGACGGCGCCAAGGCATCG
Organism: Pythium dissimile; assembly: GCA_023336445.1. Lineage (NCBI taxonomy): Eukaryota > Oomycota > Peronosporomycetes > Pythiales > Pythiaceae > Pythium > Pythium dissimile. Next base: position 15,046 of record JAADWZ010000617.1, read on the forward strand.
TATGACGAACTGTTGTCTGTTCTGCCAGGGACAAAAGTGGTTTCCACACTGGGGATGTACGGCCGGGTGGACGAAAGTGAACCGATGAAGGCTGTCTGGCTGGGCTACGCACTGTTCCATCCCGACGCCGCGACCTCCACCCTCAAAATCGACATTCACCATCTCTCGCAGCCCCAACTCGAGCTGTTCAAACGCATGGCGACGGGCAATAACATCCTCGCTGGAGTGAACCCTGCGATGGTGGACGTAACAGGGTACTACCAAGCTCGACTGCCCTCGGGTACGCCAGTCTACCACCACCACCAAGACGACAGTGAGGTTTCCCTTGTACTGGCGTCGGACACGATGGTCACGCTCTGTGCAGCCGCTCCAGACCGTGCCACATGGGATGAGATGGTTTACGTCATCGTGCCCGGCGTGGGGCTTGGCCGGATCCAGCGCGAGCGCATTGGCGAGGGCATGGTGTGCACTCCAGCCAGCTCGAGCATTAAAAGGCTGCAGCTGAATTGCGGTCGGGAGCGGATCCGCGACCACACGGTCGAACTGGTTCTCAACTATCTTTCGGTTCTCGGCCATCAACTGACCTACCTGGATTTGACCAGCTTTGCTCCGTTTCCAGACACCGCCTTGCCGTTGGTACTGCGGCTCTGTCCAAGTTTGAAGAGCCTCCGCGTGCGCCACGATGGCTCCTGTTGGTCCGATGACGAGCTGATCACTCAGCTTCCCGAGGTTCCGCGCCTCACGGAGCTGGAGCTGCGCGTGGACGGCTATAGCTCGGAACCGCTGATCGCTGGACCGTTCAAAGCGCGCCAATTGGGCAATTTGACGGTGTTCCGAGTGCAGACGCGGACCGGACACTCGTTTCCAGCGAGTCGGGCCGCCTGCCTCTCGGTTCTGGACGCGTATCCAACGCTCCAGTATTTCCACTGGCACGGCGTGTTTCCTCGACAAGATTGGGACAATTTCACGTTCGACGAGCGCTGCAAGAGATCGCAGGCGCTGCTTGGCAGTGAAAGCCACGCGATGGCGTTGGCCCCGCTGAGCTTCCAGTGCCGGCTCGCGTTTCTCAGCACGAGACGATCTATTGGCCCAGAGATCGCGCGCTCCATTTTCCGCTTCGCGATGAGCTGGCGTCCGCGTGTGCTTCAACTTCGTGACCGTTGACAAAGTGGGTGGTGGACTTTCCCATGTACAATGTGTCGTACTCTGTAGGTAGTATGCAGCACGGACCCATCTATTGAACGGCCAAATAAATGCGAGGCAAGAGCGGGGTGCTCTATCTGTGGCGCTCGTTGCTTCATTGTCGGCTTGTTTACCATGCAACTTCAACATCGCCCGGATCTGCGAAGTTCGAGACGATTTCTGGTCGAATTCTCGGCAACTAGCCCCCTCCTGCGGCGCGCACTGTTGTACAGTACGTGGTCTTCATCCGGACAGTTGTTAGAGTGAAGACCTTTCCGCCCACATTCTCCACCCGCGCGGCTCTCACATAACAGCGAGCTGTGGGCGACGGGAGTCGAGCGGTTCTTGGGAATGGCTCCGTTGCGACAGGGAAGGAATGGGTCTTCCAACTGGGTTGAGCCCCCAACAAACGCCTAGATACCAGCGGCTCAGTCGATTTAGTCATTGAGCGATTCGTCTTCTCCACCACAAGCCAACCGTCTCCCCACTCCCCACTC
>JAADWZ010000618.1:0-16709 GCA_023336445.1 Pythium dissimile
ATTGAGCAGCCCGGCGGCCTTCTGACTGGTGTCGGCGTACCCCATCATGACCACCTCGGCCACGGGGCCAGTGATGTCAGATTTGCCAACGCCAACGTTGTAGGCAGCCATAGTGGTCGTATTGAGCAGGCAGAGCGCGGCACAGGCCGCAGAAGTGACGAGGCGGCGCAGCGAGAACATGGAGAGCGTTCGACTGGTGACTGGATGACCCGACTGCGAATTGCGGAATGAGAGCTGTGTGCTGGGGGGTTGCTCTCCGCGTGGAAGAAAAATCGGCGGCACAGCGTCGTCAGTCGGTCAGTCAGTTGGCCATCCAGCTATAGTTGATGGTCGAGCGGCCCATCAAGATCGCTGGCTCCGTCAGGTTTAGACTGTAGATCTTGAACATGTTGCTGACGATTAGCCAAAGTGCCGTGTTCTCGACATCTTGGCGTCTCCGCTGGAAGAAATTTTCGTTCTGAACATCTTTGGACTCAGGACTCATCAAGTGAAATAGAGTGATTACAGGATCGTATCCATGGGGGCGAAGAGAAGAGAAGAGAGGAAGAACAGATTGGAGGAGTGTAATCGAAAATGCAGGATCCAAAATGCATCCATAGTGAACCGGGCGATTAACCCATCTACACAAAATCACAAATCACAAAATAGTACTCGTCTCTTTTTTAACGCAGTTTAAAAAATAGTGCACGCCTTGTGATCGAGTCCTCCGAGTTGAAGTTCCAACTTCAACGGCAACATCAACTGTTCTGTATCAGTCACAGTTTGACTGGGCCAACACACTTGGGCCGAGATCGACTGTAGGCGCTGGCCAGAGCTTGCAATCCATCGCTGTCGTTGGTAACCCTGTAGCAGTGTTGGTGCACCTGCTGTCGTTGGTAGCGGTGTTGGCGTTGCGGGCTTGTCACGAATCGTGACGCTCGACCTGGTCGCGTTGAACGACTCGGCAAGTTGCCAATTCAGCATTGGCGGAGTTTTCGAAGTTTCCACTTCAAATAAGCAATCGAACCCGTAGCCTGAACTCATCGACCCACGGGAATCTTCTTTTTTTATTTTCGAGCTTCCATGTTGACGAGTGAGGAAGTATTGTGCAGTACTTCTCTCGATTCTTGTTTCCATTTTGGTAAGCGCACAGTGTGTCACGTGACACGCGGCGAGTCGTGTTGCAAATGTGTCGGTAAGTGGGGATACCTGCCATGGTTATGAAAATACGGTACACACTCCCACAGAGCAAACATACTGATATAGAGTAGTAACTTCTCGTATTTCCTAATACTGTATCAATTTCTGCTTGTGTACTGTAAAAACTGTCGCTCGTAAAAATCCATTGACTGAAGATCTGCTTTTTTTTACGAACGGATCTTGAAGGCAGATGCCATGAAACATGCGAGGCGCCTGCGCCAGTCGCAGTCGGATCCCAAGCTGGCAAACACGGAAAGAAGTCCGCGGTCTAAATCCCCTTTTCCGCGCACTCTGTCTGCATCTCCAAGGACCATGTCGTGCGGAGCGAAGGAGGCGCTGGTGTTCGGCATGGGCCTCATCACGGGCACGGGCACCACACTGTAAGTGGCCCTCATCAAACTCCTGTGCCATTCACGTCGCCGGTCTAACCGCCGTGGTCTATCTGTTCTTTGCGTTCTGTGTTGTGCGTGCTGCGAAACAACAGTACGGGCAAGGTGCGTCGAAGTGATCAATTGATTTTATGATTGACATGGTCAAAAAGACTGACTGATGGTGCTGCTGTGTGGCGATAGATTCTGTACGGCGTCGACTCGGTGGGCCTGGACGGTCAGGTGAAGAAGTTTGAGAAGCCGATCTTCCAGACCTGGCTCATGTTCTTTGCGATGATCTTCGCGCTTCCGATCCAGTGGGGCTACCACTACTACTTGGACCGCAAGTTCCACAAAACGGGCGACAGTACGTTTTGAGTGACCATGCGTGGAGAAGCTGATTGGCCGAGAAAGCTGAATGATGAACCAAACCTGTAGTGAAGTACCGGTATCGCGTGCCTCGTCGCATGTACTTCATGCTCGCGCTGCCTGCGGCATTCGATCTGCTGGCCACGTTCCTTGCAAACATCGGGCTGCTCTACGTCACCGTGAGCGTGTTCCAGCTCATGAAGTGCGTGGTCATCGTGTTCGTCGCGATCCTCAAGGTTACGGTTTTGAAAGACCGTCTGCGCGGGTACATGTGGATCGGCATCGGAATGAACACGCTGGCGGCGCTGCTGGTCGGCGCCTCGAGCTTTGCCGACTCGGGCAACCAGGAGAACAACAACGAAGACCACCACGCGGGCTTTGGCATCCTCATGATCATCCTGAGCTGCGCCGTGCAGGCCTTCCAGTACGTGTACGAAGAGAAGCTGATGGACGAAGGGCAGAACGCACCGCCGCTCGTGGTGGTCGGCATGGAAGGCGTCTGGGGGCTGGTTCTCACGACATTTGTCGTGTACCCGATCGCGTATATGATCCCGGGCGCCGATCTGGGCTCGAACGAGCGCTTTGACGACGCCGTCGAGATGCTCACCAACAGCCAGTTTGCTCAGGCGATTGTGCTGATCTACGTGCTGGTGATTCTGGGCTACAACGTGTTTGCCGTGTCGGTGACGTACCTGCTGAACTCGATCTGGCACGCGATTCTCGACAACTTCCGCCCGATCACGGTCTGGGGAACCGACCTGCTGCTGTTCTACTTGTTCACGCAGGGCACGTTTGGCGAGGCGTGGACCGTGTGGAGTTGGCTCCAGTTTGCGGGCATGGTCATCTTGCTCTCGGGCACGGCCGTGTACAACGGCACGATCAAGCTCCCCGGCTTTGTGTACCTCGAGCCGCTGGAAGAGTCGGTGACGCCCATCCGCACGTCGCTGGATCTGTCGTCCATGTCGCTCTCGCACAGCCCGCTGATCACGCGCAACGCGATGAAAGCGGCGGAGGTCGCGCGCCGCACGCCCAACCCGAAGGACCGCGAGCGCGTGCGCCGCGAGTTCATGACCGAGTACCAGCCGCTGATGGATCCGGAGGCGCGTCGCCGCATCGATCCGGCCGGCCACTCGTACGGCTCGTTGGAGAACTAGGAAGCAGACGTTTGTCTATCCAAGCTTCATCACAAGACGAGGTCGCAGAAGAAACAGCAAAGTAGGAATAGGAAAAGCAAGGGGGAAAAAGGGTAGCCATGGTGGCGACAGCGACGTGCGGTTTCAACAGAACACGAGTTTGGCGGATTTTTTTGGAGGAGGGTGTTATAGGGCCGGAAATGACATGGTTTTCTTGTTCACACTCGTGAGAAATCGCTTCTGCAGCTGCTTGAGCTCGTCCACCTGAGCGCGCAAGTGAAAGTTCTCGCGTTTTAAGTCGACGTGCGTGGCGAAGCCGCTGCCAGTGGCCGACTTTGCTCGCGTCAGCTCTGCGTGGTGGGTCTGCAGCTTTGCGAGCGCGTCTTGTAACGTTCGGTTCTCGCCCAAAAGCTGGGTATGCTGATCCTCCAGGTGTTGCAGTTGTGCGAGCACTGCCGTGTACTGGAGCTGGAGCGCAACGACACTCGGTGACGGCGAAAATTCCTTTGTTGGCGCGTTTTGTTTGGCGATCCTGGTCTGTAGGTCGGCATTCTCACCAAGTGCTGCCTCCAGCTGTAACAACATTTGAGCTTCTCGCTCGTGAAGATCGTAGATTTGCTGCTGCATTGCAGAAAGTTGGTCGATGTGAGCGCTTCTCTTCGCTTTCTGGTCGATGAGTTCTCGCGCCAGGAACGCGACCTCCTCTTGCAACTTGTCATTTCGAAGCTCTGTCTCTACGTGGAGATTTCGTTGAGTCTCCAGGTCATTTTGAAGCCTCGATAGCTCGTTGATGTGTTGGCCTTGCTCATTGTTGCTGCCACATGATATCCGTTCCACGTCTTCTCGAAGCAACTGGTTCTCGTTCTGGATTCGAAGCCGTTCCTGGTGCCACTCTGCTCGTTCGTTCTGGAGCGTCTCTCGTACACTGCTCAATCGTGCTTCCAGAGTAAAGACCTCGTTCTGCAGCTTTTGTTGTTGCGTCTGCAGCCCGTCAACCGTCTTGACCAGTTCGCCCTGGCGCACCCGAGTTGCTTCCTCAGCCACCAGAAGCTGTGCACAGTGCTCGGCTTTGAGCCGGTCAATCTCATCTTCGAGTTCATTTGAGCGATTTGAACTCGGTCCACCTTGTTCTAGATGCATCGCGCCCTATGCAAACGACAGCCGGTCAGTCGCTCGCCCAATGTGTCGCGTCACACTGATAGCGCCTATACCCTTTGGAGCTGAGAGACTCGGCTGCGCAGCTCCACATTCTCGTCCACCGTCTTCTGCAGCAGCTCGAGCGTCCGCACGTGCTTGGATCGCAGTCGCTCGGACGTCTTGTCGAGCATCAACATGGCCATTCGAACGCTCACGGCACGCTTGGTCGTGTGCTCGGAATTGGCTCTGGCGCTAAGGTATAAGGAGTTTTCAAAAATAGAAAGTCCACACAACAAGTACAGTACTCCAGCGCGCGTCACAGTGTAGCCATGTTTGACCATTGTCATATTCGGGACAAGACGGGACTGCACTCCTCCAAATAAGGGATATCTAGCGTCCAAGGAATTGACGCACACACGAACTCACCCCAACAACAACAAAAACAGGAGCAATGGGCAAGAACCGCAAGCGCAGCAAGAAGCCGTCGGGCACCGGAGGCAGCGACAAGCCGCCAGCGCAGCTCAAGCAGAGCAAGAAGGTCTTGTCTGTCGGCACCGGCACCGGTGGCAACAAGCGCAACGGCAAAGCGACAGTAGTGCAAACCCAGCAGAAGCAGCACAAATCCGCGAAGGGCAGCAAGGCGCCGCTCTCGGGCCTGTCCAAGATGCAGGAAGAGATGCGCCGCCGCCTGGACGGTGGCAAGTTCCGCATGCTCAACGAGCAGCTGTACACCACCACGGGCGACGAGGCGTTTGGAACGTTCCAGGCCGAGCCAGAGCTGTTCGACGTGGTGCGTTCCAGGCATCAGTAGATTGGGTGTGTTGCGACAGTGAGTGCCGTGCAACTAACGACTTGGTGTGATTTTTATTGAAACAGTACCACCAAGGATTCCGGGAGCAAGCCGAGAAGTGGCCCGTGAACCCGTTGGATACGTTCATTGATTATGTCAAGTACGATGAGATTGTATTTTGAGTTGACATGCTGCCACGGTCCAGACTCACTTTGTACATGGTTGAAATTTTACAGGAGGCACCCAAAGGCGGTGGTCGCGGACTTTGGCTGCGGCGACGCGCGTCTCGCTGAGAGCGTCAAGAACAATGTCCACTCGTTCGATCTGGTGTCGCGCAAGCCAATCGTAACCGCGTGCAATATCGCCACCGTACGTTTAATTTAGTCCACTCACAGCGTCCTAGCAGCATGAGCTAATGGTCTCTATAATGGCTCAAACAGGTTCCTCTGCCTGATAGCTCGATTGACATTGCCGTCTACTGCCTCGCGCTCATGGGCACGAGCGTGCGCGAGTACATTGTCGAGGTCTACCGCGTGCTCAAGCCCAAGGGTGTGCTCAAGGTCGCCGAGGTCAAGAGTCGCTTCGAGACAGAAGCGCTGGGCGGCGTCGCTGGCTTTGTGGAGGTGATGAAGAAAATGGGGTTTGATCTTGCGCGCAAGGACGAGCAGAACAAAATGTTTGCACTGTTTGAGTTTGTCAAAACATCGCGCAAGCCCGAGAAGCATCTGGAGATCGAGCTCAAACCGTGCGAATACAAGCGACGATAGAAACAAGACGAACAAATGCAGAACGCTTTTATTCTGAGATCGTGTTTCGTAGCCCTCGCAGCAGCCAGTACAAGGCAATGGATGAAGAAAACGCCCCGAGCGAAAGGGGCGGTGTTACTTGATGCACGCGGTAGAAACGACTTCCCTGCCACCGCGTGCATCAGCTCTTAGATTCGCAGCTGGTACTGGCCAGCACGCGCCACGTAGCGAACCCACTTGGTCGTCTGATACGAGCTCTTTTCGAACACCTTGAGGAATCGAACATGCAGCCCCGACGCCGTGAACATCGGCACCTGGAACTCAATCTGGATTGGCGGACGCGACCACGCCTTCTCCTTGGTGCTCTTCATCATCTCCACTTCAGCATCCAGCATGCGCTCTAGCTTGCCCTGGAATTTGCGGATGCGCCACACAATCGCGTGGTTCTCTGGCTCGTGCTTGGCGCTATCACACAGTCAACTGTGTGAGCTTTAATATTCCTTACATCCGTGCTAAATCTCGGCTACGTACCGGCCTATCGGCACGTTGATCCTTGCACGAGCAGTGTTGGGCGGCGTCTACAATGTCGGCCAACAAGTCAGTGGCCAGCTAAAAACGCGAAGAATTGAAGACCAAAACAGTACCGGAATCTTGATGACGAGATTCGTTGCGAAGAGGCGCGGGCTGAAGGTAGCAGCGATCTTGAGCGTCACCGAGAGACGCGTGGTGCCTTGCTCCTGGTACGCAGGCATGATCTTGAACGGCAAGTTGATGTTCTCCGTGACGCGGTACTTCATAAGCTCAAATTCTCCGTCTGGCGGGATGAATGTGATCGTGCGGTCCGCGTCAAACTTGCCCAGACGCACACAACGGTGGAACGTGCAGTCGTCGATTTCCACCTCACGTGTACCGCGCTTCTGGCCGGCCACCTTGGACGGCGACGCATCGGTGCCCTTCTGCATGGTGAGCTTGTCGTTGAGACCGAGCTTGCACTCGGGCATGCCCGTGAGCAGCGTCTTCATCACGACCTGGCCGGCCACTTCGTTGCGCAGGATCGTGCCGTTGGACGACATGAGCAGATTCACGCTCTCGAACACGTCCAAGTACACTTCATTGCGCTTGTACTTGAGGCCTTCGCGGCGCCAGTCGATCGCGCCCGTGATCTGCGACGTGAGCTGTGAGGCCGGCGTGGTCGCCGAGCCGTCCGGGTTCTAGCGGGCCGCAATCTTAGTATCCTAGAACGTGTGAAAGATAGAGACCCAAGAAAACAGTACCGTGAGCGAGCCGAGGTTGATGTACATCTTGAGCGTGTCGATGGAACAGTTCTGCGGGTACCCGTGGTCCATGGTCTCATCGAGTAGCTCATAGACCAGCGTGAAGTTGTCGCGGATGGTCTCTTCCGTGTACTTTTTGCCAAAGTACTCTTGGAAGATATGGTTCAGCTGGTACAAGAACTGGAAAACCATCGCTACATCACCGCCATCACCCCCGCAAATTGCCGTTATTTCATCCGTCGTAGAACAATCTCCCGCCAAAACGGTTCTATGCGGGCCATGAACATACCGATGTTGATGTTGGCGCGCGAGACTGCGACCAGGTAGAGGTTCTCATGGCGCGTGTACAGGAACGAGCAGCCATCGATCATCTTGATGGGTGGTGTGGAACCGGTCTCCTTCGCCGCGATCACCTGTAATCGGAACGCATCGGCGTGGCGCCGGCTCACGTCGTCGCGGTAGAACCGGTTGAGCACGACCTCGCCCTTCTGGCTGATCAGGAACAGCGCGCTGATCATTGGAACCTTCCGCTTCGTAGCCTTTTGCGTTCTGCGCTCTGCGTTCTGCTTTGCGGAGAGAGAGAAAGAACGAATCGGGCGGCGGGCCGAGCGGCGCCGCTTGGCGATCCGCTGGCGGGTGTGTTGGCGTCGTTTCATTTTTTGTTGGTTTGGTGGCAACTTCAACAACCGGTGCGAGACCGGTTTTCTACGGTACACCAATTGGACCATCTATCGGTGACGTAATAATCCACATTTCACGGTGGCACTAGCCACAGTAAAGTTCCTGTGGCACCAAGTGTGTTTGACCAAACGATTCGACGCATCAGGCAGCAATGTGGGCCATACTCCCCGCTTTAGTGACGATTTGCGAGGATCTTTTCATCACTCACTCAATCACACTGTGGAGACGTCATCAACGAGGAACTGTCTGAGCATCTCTTGCCCGTTTGCGCTTGTCGCCTGCTCCTGTTGCCGCTAGATCACCCACCATTGCTGAAGCAGCGCAACCCCCCGCACAACCCTCAGCCAGCCAGCCAATTCACGACCCATGAGCTCTGCAACGCCCGAGAAGAAGGCGTTTCTCAAGGTCTCCAACGCTCCGCCAGTGTACAAGTCTGTCGATGAGCTCAACGCCTACTTTGGCGAGTTTGGCGGCAGCTTTGTGGCCGAGACGCTGATCCAGGCCCACCACAACCTTACGGACGAGTACGTCAAGGCCACGCAGGACCCCAAGTTCCGCGAGGAGCTCGAGCATCTCGGCCGCGACTACATTGGCCGTCCTACGCCCATGTACCACGCAAAGCGGCTGACCGAGCACGCCGGCGGCGCGCAGATCTGGCTCAAGCGCGAGGACCTCGCCCACACGGGCGCGCACAAGATCAACAATGCGCTCGGCCAAGCCGTGCTCGCCAAGCGACTGGGCAAGAGCCGTATCATCGCCGAGACCGGCGCCGGCCAGCACGGCGTTGCCACCGCCACGGCCTGTGCGCTGCTCGGTCTGGACTGTGTTGTCTACATGGGCTATGAAGACACGCAGCGCCAGTCGCTGAACGTGTTCCGAATGAAGATGCTGGGCGCCAAGGTGGTCGCGGTCAAGTCTGGCTCGCAGACGCTCAAGGACGCCGTGAACGAGGCCATCCGCGACTGGGTCACTAACGTGGAGAACACGCACTACATCATCGGCTCGGCCATTGGCTCGCACCCGTTCCCAACGATTGTGCGCGACTTCCAGACCATCATCGGCCGCGAGATCAAGGCGCAGCTTCAGGAGGAGATTGGTCGGCTCCCTGATGCCATCGTCGCCTGCGTCGGCGGCGGCTCAAACGCGATCGGCATGTTCCACCCGTTCATCAAGGACGAGAGTGTGGCAATCTACGGCGTCGAGGCCGGAGGCGATGGCGTGGAGACGGATCGCCACTCGTCCACGCTTGTGGGCGGCCGCCCTGGTGTGCTCCACGGCACCAAGACGTTTGTCATGCAGGACGAAGCTGGCCAGGTCATTGGCACGCACAGTGTGTCGGCCGGTCTGGACTACGCCGGCGTCGGCCCCGAGCACGCGCACCTCCACACTTCGGGCCGTGCCACGTACGTGAGCGTGAACGACGACCAGGCCCTCGAGGCCTTCCAGCTGTGCTCCAGAAAGGAAGGCATCATCCCGGCGCTCGAGACCGCCCACGCGATCTACTACGGACTCAAGCTCGCCTCGCAGCTGGACGCGAGCAAGGTAGTCGTGATCAACGTGAGCGGTCGTGGCGACAAGGACATGATCCAGGTCGCGAAGGAGCTCGGGGTCAACCTGAACGAGGACATCACGGATAACAAGGTTTGTTAGCAGCTTTCAAGACGAGAAACGTTCACACTTTCAACAAGGGGAAACCTACGCTAGGAATAGTGAACACCTCAAAATCCTACATACAGGTCATGAATGCCAATTGAGAAAGTGCGCACGACATTCATTTCGAAGCATTTCGTTCTGCATACTATTGATAATAGCTAGGTATCCAGCCTACAGCTCATTGTCCTTTTACTTCGAGGTACTAGTGAAGTCGTTTGGGCGTGGAGGCGTTGATAGGGTTTTCGTCGTCCGAGAGGACGTCGGGGATTTGTTCGTAACCGTCCTTGCGACGGTCTTCGTCCGAGCTGTTGCCCCACAGCGAGTAAAGCAAAAAGTACAGCACCAGAACTTCGAGCAGGTGCTTGGCAGCAACGAAGATCCACCACGACTTCTGGTTGAGCAGCATGTCGACTCGGTGCAGCCCAGAGATGCTGATGATCGAGTAGAACAGGAACATGGTGTTGAGGACGAGAAACGCCGAGCAGATGGACGTGGCCCAGTTGACGGCCTTGATGCGGTCGGTCGTGTCGATCTGGCTGACTTCCAGGAACGCGCGCAGCACCGTCTTCATACGGAACGAGTACACGGTGATGGAGACTAACGAGCCGAACGAGAGCAAGCAAACCAGCACGTCGTCGTACAGCATGAGCCAGAACGAGTCGGCCTTCTTGGCCACGAAGACGCTAAAACCGACAGCCTGGACGAAGAGCACAGCGCCCATGACCAGCGCGAATCGCTTGAGCGGGTTGGAGCGCACGTTGTCCTGGGTGAACAGCCGGCGCAGCATGTCGGCCCAGAAGACCACGATGAGCACAAAGATGCTGTAAATCAAGTATGACCCGACGAGCTCCACGGCCTCGTAGAGCAAAAACTGGAACCAGCCGTCGTCGCCCATCTCGATCAACGGCGGCTCCACTGTCACGGACATGACGCCGTAGGGTGACGCGAACCACGCCACGCGGACGAGTGCGGCGAGCCCCATGAGCAGATAGAAGCCCAGCGTCGCGACCTGCCGACCGGATGACTGGACGTGCATCGTGAACGCCCAGAACGCGAAGAAGCACGCGCCGCCATAGGCCACTGCGAGAATGGTATCCACTTGGCGGTACTGGAACTCAAGGTGGATCAACGGACCCTCGACTGGCAAATCAGAGCCCACGTGAAAATGTCATTTTGTCTGCCTCTAGGGCGATGTTGCGCACCCAGAATCGCACGACACACGCACCTTGTCCGGAGGGATCGACACCGAGAGGGGATGTGCTGTTGTCGGCCATGCTGTTGATCCTCAGTGCTTGCACGACGGGGAGAATTCAACCAACAGTAAGGCCAATTGACTCGAGCTTTTCTTCTCTTCTTTGTTCCAAGTTGGTGTCGCCAAGCTTCAATTTCGACGGCGTTGGCGAGCAGCCCAATGCAACGTTGGTTATTTTGACACTTTAGACTGACCGGTTATTTATGGTGCTCGAAAGAGTGATGGTGAATCGAATCCTCAGTGAGAGTGCATGTCAACTGACGTGTCCATCCAGCGAGCAAAGAAGCCAGTTCCGGGTCGGGCAGAGGCGGGACAGCTTTCTGCTCACGACACCATGAAGGCTCCAAAGCGAATCGGGTGAATGGACCTCGCCGCGGGAAGCTCCATGCATGGATGGAGGAAGCTTGCCGTTGTAGGATTCTATAGGCAACCCAAGGCAATGATCGTCTGGCGAAATAACTTAGATTATCCAAAAAAAAATGAGAGCGAGGCCGAGAGCAATCGCTAGTCTCATGGAACGACGAGCCTTGCTTTCAGCTCGAGCAGGTTTCCACATTGCTCATCCACGGGCGGTTGGTTGGGCTGGTGGCGATGAGGAGGTCGAAGGTTTTTGTTGGATCTCAATGGTCTAACTGAGGCAAGCAGCTTCCTCATTCTTCATCGCCTTCTCGGATCTTCACACCTGGCACATACTCGACACTAACTAGCACATTGATGGCGGACGTCATCCGCCTACTCAGTCGTAGGACTGCCGCAGCACGTCGAGCCACAGTGCCATCTCGTCTTGAGAACGAGCCTTCACAATCAGATTCTTGGTCACCTTGCCTGCCTGGGTCACGACCGATATCTCGCAGTTGGCGGCGCTGTACTTGTCGGCGTGGGTCACGTACGCTCGACTGATGGGCACGGCCCACGGATCTTCGTTCTCGTACACAGTAAACATGCTTCCTTGCAGCACACAGTATCGCTGGCGCTTGGACTTCTTGTCGCCGACCTCGAGCCATCCGTTCTTGTCCACAATGTTTGCTAGCGAGTCGAGCTCCGAGTCCGAGTAGCCCACCGACAACGTTGACGACGCCGTGCTGGTCGTGGAGCTGTTCATCGACTCTTGGCGCTTGGCCAGCGTCGCGGCCTCGTTGAGCCGCTGTATCCACTGGTTGCACACGACCTCGTTCTTGGCGCGCAGGTCGATGATCTTGCCGCTGACTGCAAACACTTTGAACGCAATCTTGGACTTCCGAGACCGCTCGACGTGGGCCACTCGGACGGCGCCCGCAGGCGACGACTCGCCCTTACTCACAAATAATGTGTCGCCTGACATGTTGGGCATCGCGCCGCCCGTCACAAACTGGCCCGTGGGGAACGTGTCGTAGTACGAGAGCAGCGCGCCGTCCAGCACAAAGTGCTGGTTGCGCCATTTGGAGAATCGCCCCGACTTCTTCCAGAGCCAGCCGTGGAACTTCTCACCGCTGCTTTTGCGGCCGAACGCGATCGCGAGGTTCTGCGTGGCTTGCACAAGCATCTCGATGTCCATGTTGATGGCACTCGCGTTGTGGCCGCCGCCGCCATCGCCATTTTGAGGGTGGTTTCGATTGTTCATCCAGAGCTCGATTGGTGGCGGGTCGATTCTCGAATCCACGCGGTGTTGTTGCAGGTTTAGACCGTTTGCTGTTTTTCCCAGTCTAACGCGCGCTCGACAGAGTCGCCAACTGACTCGCTCACTGCGGCGCTGTCTCGAGCTGTCTGCTGCTTGCTCGCCAAAGGGTAGATGCGATGCGTCGGTTCTTCTTTAGACCCACGTCCGCCCCAGTTTCTTCTCGATTCGCGTCAACTTCCTCGCTCCTTCCGGCTCACGCGCGAGTTTAGGACGTAAAAAACGGGATATGGCTCTGGGCAGGGGGAAGTCGACGCCAATAGTGGTTTGGTTTGGGCGGTGGAGAGGGATTCGGGGTTGAAAAGCTGACAACAAGCAACGAAGAGTTGCTCCTCCGACGCACACTCACCCGTTCGGCTCTGACTCTTGGTCTCTGGCGAATGAAGCAAGCGAACAGCCGGTTCGCCCACAGTTCAGAACAACTCCCCAAACACTCCTCCTCTCAAACAGGCGCAATCGCACAGACAAGCGCACGGCCCGTCTTTATCCGCAAACCATCAAGAACGCTGGGACTCTTTCACCTAGACCCAATCCAGCATACTAGTTTGATTGGACCAAATCCTTCGAGGACTCAAGCTCGACATCGCGCGGGGGTAGGGAACCTCGTCGTGAGCTAATTTCCCCTCTAAATCTACAACCCTAATAAAGGGTATGCGTGATCTAAAGCAGGGCGATGAGCAGGTTTTGCGCACCAGGGTTCTCTATCACCAAGTGCGCCATCCGTTTGTAACTCCTTTCTGCTGGATGATGGCTCCGTGGTGAGAATTTTAGACGTCTTCCTTGGGCGTTTTCCCTCTGTTTCCTGCCTAGAAACCAAGCTGCGTGCTCAGTATGGTTTTGAGGCTGCGATAGAGAGGCTTGGGGAACGCAGATGGATCGCGTGCAATGGATGTCGCATTTTCTTGAACGGATGTGAGGACGAACGTCGCGTTCCCTCAGACTGTTTTAGACTGGTCACATCAGAGCAGCCAAGAGCGCTGCACGATCGCACCCACTGAGGCGGCGCAGCGAACCTGTCGAACGGGGCGGGCGGAGCACCCGCAGTGCTCCGTACAGTATGATAAGGGGATATCAAGAGCAGAAAGAATTGAGATCCGTGGGATTGCCCTGCATGGACCCAGAAGCAATTGATCTCAGTTCCGTTGCCAAAGAATAGGTAGGAGCTGTCCGGAATATACTAGTTGCGCGATAGCAGCTTCGACGATGCATCGATCATGAGCCGAATCTAATCCATCGCCACGATACGATAATCATCTACCGAGCACCAAACGGATTGACGACGCTTTGCTGGATTTTTATCGAGATCTCGTTTGGCTGACATTCTTCCAATCTATATGCCAAATAGTCTTCCGTTACGATGGCCCAAAGTCTCAGAGTGGTCGACCACTCGAGTATTCAGAAGGCAGCTTTCTCTTTTAGCCAATCAGGAGAGTGGAAGAACTGGCTTCGCAAGATATTATAATCTTCGTCCGTGGGACCGACTATAACATTTTGTTCTTGATAAAAAATGGTCTAGCGTCTCCAGCCCCGGTATTGAGGAATAAGAAGATCTGGTCGGTCACACTGCGTACATCGTTTTTTGCGGTGGCTCAACTACTGGAGAAAAGGGTCGGGCACAGCGTGTGGATCTCGTAAAAGTCCCCCGCGCCCCCAAAGATCACTGTGTTTGTAGAGGTGGTGAAGTCGCTTCAACAACTGCATGTGTGTCGTTCCTCACCAAAATCGACCACTGTACAGTGCACGTCACCAATAAAGTAGACGGGACCAAATAAATACAAAATCCTGAATTCCTTTGCTGGAGGAGATGCGGCAATTTGCCGCTGTAAAAGGCTGGATGTCCTGAGCAGCTTCTACGAAGCGCGTGGTGACGGACGCACTGATGATGGATTGGTACTTGATGATGGACGCAGATTATAATTGGTGTTCGGACGTGTGGAATGCAAAGACACTGCTGGGTGCGTCTCTGGCATGAACAGCCACCTCTACTGAATCACTCACGTTGAACACGCTCAGGTTTTGTTTGGTACATTACCGCGTCCATATCTGCAGTCTGTGGTGGCCACAAGCAAGATGTGTTTTCTAGTCGCATCACCGCCGCCAGCGAACGGCCCTCTACAGAATCTAGTCCCGCACCGTCTCCCATCCAATTGGACCCCATTGTGGCATTCGATCGGTGACTAGATGGAGAGGTGATCCTGTCTGTAGTAGAGGATTTCGAATGGAAGGGCACTGGCGAGTGATGGATGTGTATCATGCGCCGAGTTATCCAACTTGCCAAGTTATTTGAATTCAAGCAGGAATGGAGGCGCCAGTATTTAATGAAATGTGGAAAGCGACGACGGTTATTCTCGCTCGGAACGATTCCATACAACCTCAAGTCATTAGTTAAAAAGTACACCCAGCTTGACAATCCACATCCACGTCAGAAACCAAGCCCTGGATCTTGAAGCCTGTTTAATGGTCCGCAGAGCTCGCGTTCGAGGATTTGGTAATGGACTGCAATGCAATTCCCACCGCGGGAGCCATTATTTTCATAGATGACTAGCGGTTGATTTGACTATTTTACATGATGTGATGCCTTGATGTCAGTGATCAGACTTTCGACGTTGGGATACGTTCTTGACTCACGGCGACGAAGATTATGAACACCGTGGCGGGTGATAGTTTGTTGACCAGCAAGATATTACGCAGCAAGATCTTTTTTGCTTTAAAGTTGAACGAGAATGTGCCGAGATGTGTTGTCAAACGCCGCAACACTCGTGCGGATACGCGAAAACACTAATGCAGCACAGACTTTCTTCAATGACAATCTCAAGTGTTCGGCAGTGGGCTTACTGTTCAAGATAGCAAGCAGGCCGGCGCATGCAGTCCTACAAGACCTTTACGACCACCTTGCCGACGGCACGGCGCGACTTGACGCGAGCGACGCCCTCCAACACCTTGTCAAACGGCACCACCGAGTCCACTTTCGTCTTGACCTTGCCCTCTTCGATCAACTTGGCGATCTTGTTCAGATCCAACGCAGATGGGTATACGAGGATGCCGCCATGGTTAGTCGCGCCAAACTCGGACGGGATCGGGTTCGTCACGGTCAGCAGCGTCACGTACTCGCCCGTCTGCTTCTTAAGCACCTTCTGCGCGCCGTCGCTCCACGCGTTCGGCTCGAAGCCGCAGTCGTACACAATGTCGATCGAGTGCGGCTCCACCACCTCGACCCACTTCTGCGTACGGTAGTCGATGACCACGTCGGCGCCGACCGACTTGAGCAGCGGCTCGTTCTTGGTGCTGCCAGTGACGACCACGTGCGCGCCGGCGGCTTTCGCAAACTGCACAGCGTACATGCCCGTGGCGCTGCTGCCGCCCAAGATGAGCACACGCTGGTTGGCGCCGTTCGCCAGTTTGGTGTACGCGTGGAAGGCCTGGTAGCTGGTGAGCGCAACGAGCGGGACGCTGGCGGCCTGGTCGAAGTCCAGGTTCTTGGGTTTGTGCGCAACGTACTGCTGGTCGATCTCGACGTATTCGGCGACGGTCCCTCGCGTGGTGAACGCGGTCATGGCGTAGACCTCGTCACCGACCTTGAGCCGGGTCGGGTGGACGCCCGGTCCGACCTGGACGACGGTGCCCGCCACGTCAAAGCCGAAGCGGTGCGACTGCTCCTTGGACGGCGCGGCGGCTGTAAACGCGGTGCCCAGTACCTCGACCATCGCGTAGTCGACGGGGTTGAGCGCCGCGCTGTGCACTTTGATGCGCACGCGCTGCGCGGGCAGCGGCGGCGCGGGCACCTCGGTGAGCTGGAGACGCTCGTTAATGGGTCCGAAGCTCTCATAGGTGTAGGCTTTGTAGGTGGCGGGAACAGCGGCAGCCATGGTGGTGCGTTGGATGGATGGGGGCTTGCGGTTGGTTTCTGGGGGATTGTCAAATTGATTTGTGGAGCTCTTGAACGTCGACAGTGATCTCTTCGTTTCCAAGGATTCTGGATTGCGGTGCGTCATAACTTGATATGGCTCAAACTATTGTGGATTCGTCAGCAATATTCCACTGGAATAGAACGCAGCTAATACCACGAAAATGAGCGAATATGTTGGTCAAGGTGGTGTGAACTTTTGTAGTGATCGAAATAGCGCGTCGTAGCCAATGCACTGTGTTTAGTAATCACATGCACCAAAAGTCTTCACCGTTGGGGGGTCTCCGAAGTCGGACTTCAACAAGCACCAATGCAACGAAGTTTGCTACGGGCAACTGCCACGATACCTGATTGTACCTCCAATAATTGGTTACACTACTTATCAAAGCCACGTTGTCGGCAATCCTGGTG
The DNA here is from genome assembly GCA_023336445.1 of Pythium dissimile. NCBI lineage: Eukaryota > Oomycota > Peronosporomycetes > Pythiales > Pythiaceae > Pythium > Pythium dissimile. The sequence goes on from JAADWZ010000618.1 coordinate 16,552, forward strand.
GAGGCGAGCAAATATATAAGGGGCTCTGCGCTCAGTATACCATTTCGCAATTTTAATCCGGGAAATATACCAGTCCCAAAATATATGCGGTCAGTATACCATTTATGACATTATGCTCCAATTATATGCGAAAAATATACCATGGGGTAGTTTTCAAA
>JAADWZ010000619.1:0-16709 GCA_023336445.1 Pythium dissimile
ACCCACTCCGGCGAAGCCTGTCACGCCTAAGCCAACTCCTGCAGCCACGACGCCAAAGCCTGCACCGACGACGTTGAAGCCGTCGGCTGGTCCTGCGCCAACGCCAGCGCCAACGCCGGCGAAGCCAGTCACGCCCAAGCCGACGCCTGCACCGACGACGTTGAAGCCGTCGGCTGGTCCTGCGCCAACGCCAGCGCCAACCACCGCTAAGCCAGCGACCCCGGCTCCAACTCCTGCGCCGACCACGGTCAAGCCAGTCACCCCGGCTCCTACGCCTGCGCCGACCACGGCCAAGCCGGTAACTACTGCTCCTCCCGCCACGCCAAACCCGGCGGCCCAGGTTGCTCCTGCTCCAACCACGCTCAAGCCAACGTCGAGCGCTGGTACGCCGCCTGCGACCCCGGCGGGAACCACGGCCGCACCGGTCACGCCCAAGCCAGCTCCGGCGGCGACCCCTACGCCGGCGCTCACGCCGACGACCAACGCGACGCCCATGATGACGCCGGCGACGCCAGCGGCCAACACCGGCCCGAAGCAGAGCTAAGTGATAGAACGTCCGTTGTCTTCGTAGTGCCACTGGGGCCCCTTCTTGTGTCGCGATCGCAAGCAAACCGCAGGAGGAGCTCATCGTGCCTGTAGAATGTAAAGATGGCTGCTTATCGTAATGAATTATCAGTATGAATTTTTGAGAGCCACCTCGTTGAGTGCACATTGCAGCAACCTTTCGCCAAATCAGTTGGACCTCCCACATTATGGATGTCGCCGTTTCGCGTTTCCGCTGACGTGGAATATCCCAACAAATCGAAGATGCATGCTTCACCATACAGTGTACTTTGCATCTTCGGCTTTGGTGGATATTTCAAGTGAAGGGGATCGTTTTATTTACGAAGATTGATTGACGAAAAGAAGCCATCACGAAGAGGGTTACGCTTAAGGGTTACATGACGCAGTGGCAAGATTCATACTGCATCATCGTGAGATTCAATTTGGCCCAGGCGAAAGGATTGCCCAGGTAACCTGGGCAATCCATTGTCACTTCGTTTTTGATTGGTCAGTTTTCATCTGAGTAACCTCAACCCTACTCGCTGTCTGCCTCTTTGCTGGTCGTTTCTCTTCTTCTTCCGTGAAAACTGACAGCATTCTGGGTCTTGCGGGGTAGGGCGACACAAAGAGCCGTCCACCAATGACGAAAGGAGAGCGGACGAAAGCGGATTCTGATGCTGTTGCATCGTTACACACTGACAAATGTAACCCAACCATCATTCTCTAGTTCTCTTGGGATGCAGTTCTTTTAGACCGCTCAGTTCTCATCACAACGAAACGTGTCTCCTCAAAATTCAATCCGCACTGCAACTTGCACTTTAGCCGCCGACGTCAGCAGTCTCCATGATGCAAGTGCGGCGCTCGCTCGCGGTGCTGCTCAGCGCCACAGGTGCCAGCGTCAGCGCCGGCGCCGGGCTGCTCTACCTCGGCGAGGATCCCCTCCATCATGGTCCTCACCAGCGGCCACTCGACGAAGATGCGACCACCAAGATTCAACAATCAGGTTCGATCAGCTCGTCCAACGCCAACACAGTTCCCAGCGGACGCCGACGACCGCTGCGCGCCACGACCAAGAAGGACCTCGGCTGGGAGCAGAGCGTCGCGCGCGACCTCGCGTGCTGGATCTCCTCGGCCAGCGTCTACACGGCGACGCAGGTGTTTTACGCGGCCGCGCCGTCCGCAGGCGACCTGCTCCGCGTCCAGGCGCCAACTTTACGTCAACACTCGCAGAATCAGGCGCCCCACCAACGTCTCTTGGCCCATGGCGAGCTGGACGCCTCCAGTGCACCATCTCCCGCTCGCGAAGCCAGGCGGCCAGGTCTGTACCACTCGCTGCTGGGCTGGATCCAGGAGCTGGATCCGCAGGCGCGCGACTGGAACGCCAACCGCGTGATCCAGAGCTCGAGCTTCAGCATGTTGCTCAACTGCATTTCGGGCGTTGACAACTTCAGTCTGCGCGCCGACTTGGAGCGCGAGATGTGCGGCGCCGTTGGACTGTTGGCCACCAACGCGCAGTGCGCGGCCGCCATCGTTCAACGGGCCACACGCTACGGCAAGCAAGGGCTGCTTACCCTGTCCCAACACCACGAAGCCGACCCACGCGTTGGTCAGGCGTTGGCGCAGCTAGTCCACTCGACCTCGGGGCAGAGCCTGCGACTGGGGCCGGCCAACCTGCTTTCGTTAGTCGCACTTGCGGTCGCCGACGATGTCCCGGATCAATACCTAGAATTTGCGTTCTGGGCGCTGAGCCGGGCGGCGTCCCCCCACGGCGCACTGAGCTCCACGTACGAGTGGCGGAAGACGCTCTTCGGAGAGGACGCTGTGGCCAAGACACGGCGCAAACTTGTGGCTAACGAAAGACTCTGGCTCGCGTTGGGAAGTGTTGGCAAATCCCAACGGTCGTTGGAGGTGCAGCGCCAGGCCGCTTCGCTGCTTGCTGAGCTTACACAGGACGCAGTGCTGGTGGCACCCAAGCTGAAGAAACACTTGGGCACGTTAGACGTGGTGGTCCAGTGGATCCAGTCCAACGACACGGCGTTGGCGAGTGCAGCGCTGGAAACTGTGGCCAACATGGCGGCTGACAAGGGTCTACGATACCAACTGTTGGCGTTGGATTCGTTAGACGCGATCCGCGCGCGTGTACTGCTAGAATCTAAACGGAACCCGCAGCTCACGGCTCATCTACTACGCGCTGTACGCAGCCTAGCCCAACCGGCCAAAACTGACGACAGCAGCAGCTACCTTTTAGACCGTGATGCGCTGTCGTTTGTGAGCGACGACGACGAGCCTGGCCCGTTCCACCACGAAGACCTCATGGCTGCGGCCAGCATGCGCAAACTCCAGTACGTGGACGGCTGGATCGAGCTCTTTACGGCTTTTTTGGGCAGCGACGACCATCAAGTACGCAGCGAGGCCGCGCTCTGCCTTGAGCAGCTCTCAACCGTCGGCGCCCACCAAGATCAAGGCCTTCAAGAGTGGCTCATCGCCGTGCTGGACGGCGTGCTCCAGCAAGTGCCACCGTCGATCGCTGCGAGCTCTACGAGCGTACGTGCCGCCAAGTCCCGTACGCGGCCGATCGTCGGCCACCGAGCAGCTATCGACGGCTACTCCTCGTCTCATGCAAAGGCGTTGAGAGCGCTGGCGTTTGTGGTGGGACGCAAAGAGTGCCAACAGGAGCTGACGCGCCGCGGTGGCGTGGCGCTGCTCAAGCGGCTGCTCGCGTCGTCAAACACGGAGGTGCAGCGCGAGACGGCCCGCGTGCTAGCAAATCTGTTTACGTGCGACTCGATGGACGAGCAGGTGGCTCAATTTGCCAGTGGCGACGCGCAGCTCACTGCCGTGCTGGACGAGTGGACGCGGTCCAGCGACACAATGCTGCGCTCGCTCGCGCATCGCGCGCGGTCGAACCGCCGATACCAGCACAATCGGCTCCAGTACGCAGACGAGAGCGACGTGAAATACCTGGACAATGTCCACCCGCTACATTTCTCCACATCGCCCGTGTTTAACAGTGGTAGCGAGGACAACGACGGCCAGGGATCGGCGGACGAGTACGACGTGGATGTGGTGTTTATCCACGGGCTGCTGGGCTGTCCGTACGAAACGTGGGTCTGCGGCGACGACGAAAGCGCCGTTTGGGCCGAAAAATGGCTCCTGGACGATTTGAAAGGCGACGGCCGCAACCCCCGACTGCTCTCGATCGGCTACGACGCTCAGCTGCTGGCCTCAGAGTCAGCCTGGCAGACGATGGGCTTTCAAGAGACAAGCCAGGACGTGCTTCGCAAGCTCCAGGCCGCGCGCGTGGGCGACAACGGACGCCCAGTGGTGTTTGTCACCCATAGTCTGGGCGGCGTCGTACTCAAGCAAGTGCTGCTCGAGTCGACGGAAGAAGAAGCCAACGCCAACAGCGCCTCGACCAGCAGTCTTGTCGACAGTGTGAACGGTGTGGTGTTTTATGGTGTGCCACACCACGGCAGTCCGATTGCGCAGACCATCCAGGCGTTCCGACCACGCACGCTGGGCATCCAGCAGCACCCAGTGACCGAGCACCTGCACGGCACGCCGCACTCGAAGATGCTCAACGACTGGTGCGCCTCGCTGTTCGAGGAGAAGAACATCCCGGCGATCAGCATCGGCGAGAGTCTGCCGTGCCGCGTCCCATTGATCGGCGTGGACGCGCTGGTGGTGCCCCCGGCGTCGGCGAACCCTGGGTTTGGCGAGTTTGTGTGCATTGTTGACGCCGACCACGTCGACGTGTGCAAACCGAGATCGAAAGCGGACGCGAGGTACACCGTCGCCAAGGACTTCATTGCCAAACACGCCGCACGAGCGCAAGAGGAAGACGAAGACGAGATTTTGTAGGAGTATAAAGTTTGTAGCAACAGAACGAGGAGGAAATCAGTGCAAGACCTGGATACTGCACTTGATGTCGTTTTGTTCGTACTATAGAGAGCAGTCAACATCCCACGCCACTCCCACTGCCGAGAGATCGCTCTGGAGGTCAGCCAGTGCACTGGCATTGCATCGCTTGTTGGGATCACAGGTCGACTGTGCGGCGCTGGGATCAATGGATGCAAAGCCTTTTCATTCCAACCATGGAGAGCGCTTTGACAAGGTGAGGCGAACGAACCAACCAAGGCTCGGCATGGTGGATGCGGCGAGAGGTGAGACCCCGTCAGGTGGAAAGCCCAATATGAGGAGGTTGGGGACCAGAAGACCCACGAGCAGGTGGGATCTGGCGAGCTGAGGGGAAAGGAGAGGAGCAAGAAGAGGAGGGGGAAACGTGCTGCGAATCTGCCGTGCTCGTATAGTGTACATGTGTGACACCAGACTGAAGAAAATTCGATCTTTCTTCGAGCCATGGCGGATGGGTTTTTGAGAGGCAGGCCCTCTTGGCCATGCGACGAGGTCACCCCCTCCCAAGCAAGCGTGCTACGTGTCAAGCCAGCTTGCTGTGCTGTTCCACGCCACAAACACCCCTGCCACCAGACCTTTGGTTTACGTAAGGCGTTGGTAAATATTAGTAGTAGTTGACAATCCTTCGCGCCGCAGTTGGTTCTCCACCTGGCAGATTCCGACATACCAAGAATTGTCGAGTAGCCATCAAAAGAGCAATTGCGGGAGAGTGGAAAATGATTACAAGTAGAGTAATGTATGTAGGGAAAGTCATCGTCGGGGCCGAAATCTAATCCAACTCCCACTTTCTGACGAGCGTCTGTCTTACCGCTTGGACTGGAGCGAAACTGCCTAACCCACGAAGCCCGCGTCTAGTTGGCGGTCGTCGCTCCCGTCTTGCCTTGCGCCACCTGCAAGTTGCCTTCGAAATAGAGCTGCCACAGCTGGATAAACACGACGATGAAGACCAGAAGCAGCGAGCCAAACACGTTGGCCTGGAAGGTAGCGGCCGTGTGGTCCCAGCCACAGTACTCGGTGATGCTCATCTTGACCATGGGGTAGTACTGCGCCATGATAAAGAAGCCGAAAAACATGGCCGAGACGTAGTTCCACGGCGTCGTCGCGTTCTCGTACTGCATAAAGCGCACCAGCGCGACCACCTGGCTGAAGCCGAGCGTGAAAAACATGAGCACGTTCGGGATCTCGAACCACGACGTCTTCTGGCCGGCACCCGTGTTGGTCCACGACGCCTCCTTGCCCGTGATGCGTGCCTGTAACGCCTCGAAAATGGCCAACATCGTGATGAACGCGTAAGAAAACCACGTCTGCTGCGCTCGCCACACGTCATTGCTGTCAACGGCGCGGTTCGCCAGCAAGTTGAGCAACCACTTGACCATCATGAGCGGCAAGAACGAGTACAGGAACGTTGTGCCCTTGGCGTAAATCGGGGCATCGCCCGTGCACAGGTAGTAGATGGCGATCGTCACATAACACAAGGCCGGGATCGAACCGAACGGGTAGAGCACAGAGTCCATGAAGAACATCTTTCGCGGGAACGCGAGCGACGGCTTCGGGTCCGGGGCCGGCACGCGCGGCGGACGCCAGTCCGGATCGACTTCCGACTCGTTTTTCATCAGCAGAATCTGCACGGCGCCCTTGGCCCAACGCTTCTTCTGACCCATTGAGGCCGCGACCGTCTCTGGGATAGCGCCTTCGCAGAGACGGATGCGGTCCTTGGCGTCGCCTTCGAAATCCTTGCGGAAGTACACAGAGTCCCACCCGGCCGTGTGGAGAATGTTGCCGGTAAAGGCATCTTCGGTCTGCGTACCGTACTGGATGCCACCGATCGAGTCAAACGACTGGCGACGGAACACCGCGTTGGTGCCGGCGAAAGCGGCCGACTCGAAACCGTCACGACCGCACTGCACGGCGTCGAAGAAAATCGTGTTCTTGTGGCCACACGGATCGCCCATGACCGACAGCTGCGGCGTGTCTTCAAAGTACTGCGGCGTCTGCACGTACGAGACTTGGTTCCACGAAATGTCGTCCGAGTATTGGCGCCCGCCGCCGTCCACGGCCTCCCCCTCCGAGAAGAAGAACGGCATCACCGCGAGCAAAAACTTGGGGTGCGGCTTCATATCGTTATCCAGGATCAAAATGTACTTGCCGTCGGCGCCCTCGTTGAAGAGCGCATTGTTGATGTTGCCGGCCTTCGAATGGTGGACCTCGGGCTTCATGCGGCCAACAAAGGTCACGCGCGGGATGCCGCGGTCGCGGTAGTCATAGTCGTCCGAGAGCGAGCCGACCGCGCAGTCGCGGCGTTGGACACCCTTGCCGCCTTCCTTGCGCAGTTCGCGCACCGACGAGTGCTGGCGGCGCCACGACTTGAGCGACGCGTCGTCCGAGACCGCGCCCACGACGCGCTCGTGCATCACGCGCGCCACTTCGCCGCGCAGGTCGCCGGCAAACTCAATCACCTTGGTGTTGACCGTGACCTTGAAGTGGTTGTTGGCGTCCCAGACCGACTTGGTGTAGCCGTCGTCCAGGATGAAAATGTGGAGCAGCTCCGGCGGGTACTGCATCGCCAGGCAGTTCTTGAGCGTCTTCATAGAGTCCGTGACTGGCTCCATGTAGTGGCACAAAAACACGTCGACGGTGGGCCACTGCTCCTTCGGAAGCGGCGGCTTGAAGTCGTTCATGAAGCGCGCGCCGCGGCGAATCGGGCGCCACATGCTGAAGTTGAACAGCAGCCCGAGGAAATAGTTGAGAAACTCGGAAAACACCATGAGCATAAACATGACCCACGAGCCCAAAGGCGTGTCGCGGATGCAAAAGCCGGCGCCCGTGGTCGTGTCAATGTTGACCGTCGACTCGTAGCACTGGAACGACTTGACCACCGAGGCCTCGAGCGTGGCGCACGGCAGCGTGGGCGCCGTGGGCGTGCAGTTGTACTCGCGCGGGTAAAACGTGATGAGAAAGTACAGCCACACAACGCCCGCGAGCGCCGACCCAAAGTAGACCAAGTGGAACACACCCGTGCCCGAGATCTTGTACTTGCGGATGTTGGGCGTCTCGACCGGCTCGGCAGCGCGGTTCGCGATCGAGTAGGTCGACATGGCGAACGAGCGGAACGACGGCTCGTAGAAGTTGTTGGGCCGGTTGCCAGCGCCGGCCAGGCTGTCGTTGTAACCGCGCATCTTGCCGTCCGGGTCCTGCACGCCGCCATCCATAAAGCGGATCGAGCGGCCGCCGTCCTTCATGCTGATGCTCTGGTGGGCGAGCTTGGGGTCCACAAACGACGTGGTCGACACGTACGCGCGGTTCGGAATCGGCTGCCAGCGCTCGGGTGTCTTGCTAGTCGAGTTTATGGCCACCGACGGCATCTGCGCCTGCGAGATCGAGATGTTGGGGTCGGCGTCCTCGCTGGGCATGGCCTCGCCGCACTCGGTGCAGAACGCCGTGCCGGCCGGGACCGTGGCGAAGCAATTCTCGCAGACGAGCCGCACGCGCTCGGCGGGCATCTGCGCCACGAGCGTGGCGCCCGTGGGCAGCTCGGGCAGGTTCTCCTCGATCGGCCCCAGCGCGGCGTGGCTGCCCACGCGGTTGTAGCAGACGAGCCCCCAGCGCATGGCCATCTGGTTGAGCAGGCCGACCGCAAACACGCCGGCCCACACGAGGAACATGAGCACCTGCGCCGACGCGTCCACGTCCTCCAGCGCGGCCGATCCGCCCTCCTGGAAGCTCGTGAACGCGACCGACGCCAGCGTGGTGGTGCCCACAAACCGCGACACGCCGTCCGCGAGCAGCCAGCCGCCGACCAGCGCCGAGAAGATTGTGTACTTGAACCGGTGGTTCTCCATGTCCGAGGTCTTGGACCGCGAGGACCAGACCAGCAGGAAAATGATCATAAACGCGACCACAAACTCCTGGCGCGCTAACTTGTTGTCCGCGGGGAACAGCCCCACGCCGTCGTGGGCGTCCAGCAGCAGAAGGTACGGCGCGACGACGGCGCCCGTGGCGAGGAGCAGCACGAACGGACCGATCGCCGTGATGAATCCGACGATGGCGCCCAGCAAGAGACCGGCGCCGCCGGCGGCGCCGAGCGCGATCCATTCATTGGTGCTCTCAGCGAGGTTGACAATGGCGGAAAAGGCCAAGCCGAATCCACTGTTGGGCAAGAAAGAAAGAAAAAAAGAAAACAGAGGAGATCAGTTTGGTTTTTTGTTCTCCGCCAGGGAGGGGAGAGAGAGAGAGAGAGAGAGAGAGAGAGGAGAAAACGATAAACGTACATGCCAAAGCCTGAGACGAATTGTGTCGTGGCGAAGAGCGAGCGCGCGCCGATCGAAAGCGCCGACCACCCGCCAAACGCAAGCGATAGGCCGCCGACGATCTCGGCCACGGCCGCGATGATGAAAGCCGCCGAGGGCATGGTGGAATATCCGCGCCGACTGGGTGAGAGCCAAAGCGAAGTCTCCGTCCGTTTCCCCTTCCCTCCAAGTGCGCGAGAGCCTGAATGAACAGAAACCTCCTTTCCTATGCGAGGTCCCCTTCCTTCCTTCACCTGCGCGATGAAGAGAAATGAACGAGTCGAGGAGAAAGCGCTTGGGGGCGGCGAGAGCACGATAAATTACCGACTGCAAGATAAGCTGAAACACACAACGGCTGGAGAAACGGGCGAATGCGCGATTAGGGGTAAAATTGGCAAGCCTGGCCTTTTCTTGGCGTGGGAAGAAAACACAGCGAGGACAGCGGAAAAAAACTCCAAAAGCAGCAGACGGAACAGTTGCGGCTGTTGATTCACAATGTGCTGACACAATGGAGCAACCAAGACTCTGTCTGACTCAGGGTCTCGATCGAGACACACGCGATGCCGCAACAATCGCCAAATAGGATCCAACGACGCGTTGGACCCCAAGGCTGCCTTGGTCATGCCAGTTCAGTTCGGCGTGGGCGACGGGACAAAATGTACCCATGACTCGGTCATGCTGCATAAGATACACATGAACGATATCGTCTCTCTGCCAGTCACTTTCTGAAGCGACCTGGACAAAATGGAGGTCTCTTTTTAAATGGAGGTCTCTTCTTCCAAATCCAACCCCCCCTACAATTCGAGAAGGTTGTTCCAACTGGGTTCACTTCATGAAGTGTAGATACCTTGTAACCAGGGTTGGCAATAAACGCATGAATTTCTAGATTAAACGCATGAAGTTTCATTACTTCCGCATTTCTCACACCACGTGAGCACCGTGCGAACTTAGCTCTGAGGTCAAACTCTGCAGTCATTGAATGACTCATTTGCGCACGTGCCAGCCGTCGGTCCGTTCATCATTTAGAATCAGACTCTGCCTCCATTGACATGCACCGGTTTAGCACATCAGTATTATCATGACATTTTAGCCATTTCAGACACTTGCGCACCTAGAGGCTGACCCGAGACTGTCGAAATAGTATTCGGTATAAGAGACTGACAACCCTGTTGTAATTCGTGACTAGGTGGTTCCATGACATTCTCATGGATCAAGTCAGAGCGGTGGGTGGAACCAAAAATTTTGTGTGCACCCACAGCTGATGGCGGCCTGGCGCATATCCTGGATCACGCCAGGTGGATGGATCGAATGAATTTATTGGAATCGAAAACTTTTCAGCCTTTTCGACGAAAAGGCTGAAAACAAATGCCAACTGGTACATACAGTGCGCGTGGAACATGCGCAAGTAGTTGGGTCGCACAACAGAGGCCATGTGTGTGTGTGTGATCGCATGGGTGCGCGCCACTGCCATCCGACGGGGAGAGGCGACAAGCATGACGTTGTCGTCAAGCCACCTGGGAACGCGACATCCGCGTGCGAGCTTTCGAGAACTGAACGCTCCGCGAATCGCCAACCGGCGCGATCCGTTTTTTTCTTTTTCTTGAGTGGGTTCGCGACTCCAAAAGCCAGAATTGGGGGTAGGGCTCTTCCTCTTGCGTTGGTTTTTGAACGCAAATGAAACAGACCACGCCCACCAAAAAAAACAAAGTGATTAGGGTTGGCTGGTAGAATATTGGTTTCAATCTTTCACGTAAATTTCATCTCCGTAAACTACCACGACTGCAGTGCATTCCCCAACACAAAAGGCCCACAAGAAGAGCTCACAAGCCTCACCAGCTAGCTCAGTTTGGGTTTCCTTGGCCGGCGTATATTGATCCGTCGCCCAACACCTACCTCTCTCTATTCCACCCGTCCACCAACCATGGCCCGCTCCTCGCTGCTGGTGCTGGTTGCCTTGTGCTGCGCCGCCGCCGTTGCGCGCGCCGACAAGGCCATGTTCAACCAGTCGTCGGGCTACGTGATCGACGTGTCGCTGACCGACTGGTCCAACTTTGACCCGGAGAACGGTGGCTGCGTCACGTGTCCGTACACGTGCGTCAAGCGTTCCACGGGCCCCACGGGCACGTCGCTCAACCTTTCTAACGCCACGCTCATGGCGTCGCTGCCGGCCATCTACACGCAGAACGTGATGAACGGCTGCTGCTACGCGTCCCCGGCGCAGTCGACCAAGATGCCCGACTGCTCGACCGAGGCCAACCCACCGACCGCCGAGGCCTGCGGCTTTTTGTACGGCCCGACGCTCAACTGGCGGATCAGCAGCGCCACCAAGGTGCCCTCGGATCCGTTCCGCGCGATCCTGTTTGCGACCATCGACTGCGAGAACTTTTGGGCCGTGGGCCAACAGCCCATCAAGTACACGTCCAACACCAAGTCGGTCACGGGCAAGAAACAGATCAACGGCGGCTGCTACGGCGAGGCCACGGGCGCGCCCATCGTGCTCGCGGGCTGCCTCACGTCCAAGCTCAAGTTTGACAAGTCGAAGACGTACACGTGGGACGTGCTGGCCAACAAGTGCGAAGGGCTCGCGGGCAAGTGCGCCATCACGAACGGCATCTGGGGCGAGCAGCTCAAGTGCTGCAAGGCCCGCACGGGGCTCTCGTCCGAGTGGGACCTCAACTACAAGGTGTACATGGCCAAGGCCAAGACGGCGGTGCGGCTGTCGGGCCCGGCGATCGTGGCGATCGTGTTTGGCGGCGTCGGGCTGCTCATGTGTCTGGTCCACTACGGCGCCAAGGCCCGCGAGCGCGCGCGGCAGACGGCGTTCATGCGCGAGCAGGAGGCCACGGACGACTACGAGGAGATCATGACGCCGCTCGTGGGCGCCAACGGCGAGAAGCGGCCGGCGCCGCTGCAGCGGCCCATCGGCCCGGCCAGTCTGGAGGTGTCGCTCCACGAAGGCGACCAGATCTTCCGGAAGCCCGACGACGAGCTGCTGTACGAAGGCGACATGTACTAGTTTCGAGTGCAGAACACCCCTTCCAAGCACGGATCCCGCGTCGCGTGCTTTGCTTGCTGTCTGTAGTTTTAGACACCATATCCCCCCACACACACTCCCAACTCCACCAACCAAACACACCACAACCGGAGCTCGACTTCGGGCTCGTTGCATCGCAAAATTTATCACCTTTAAAGCACGGTTTGCTCTTGCCCTCAGAGGGCCTCGACATGGTCCATGCTCAGGCCTTCGTAGCACGTGAGTCCGGCCGCATTCTGGGTCGTGTCCACGGCGCCGTGGGCCTTAAGGTACGCGGCCAGCTCGGCGTGCTTGTACTCGATGAGGTAGTGCAGCGCTGTGTTGCCGTTCAGGTTCTGCAGCCACAGCCACATGCAGGTCAGAGTCAAGATTTAGTGGACGGCTGTGGCATCATACAGTAACTCGTACCTGGAGGTTCACGTCGGCGTGGCGCCGCATGAGAAACTTGGCCATCTTCTTGTTGCCTTGCTGGCACACGAGGATAAACAGCGTGTTGCCGTGGCTGTCGCGCGCGTTGATCTCGCAGCCGCCGTCCAGCGCGTCCTCCAACTGCATATTCCAACAGATACAGACACCAACTGGTTTAGCTCACACACCCAACAGAAGAACCACAAACACCAGCAAGCAAGCAACCAACGTACGCCCTGGAGATTATTGTTGCGAGCACAGAGCACGGCCTTGGCCACGAGCTGCTCCACGGTCATGTCCTTCTCAGCCGGATCCCGTTCAAACGGCGCCCCCTTCGCGGTCTGGTTGGTGGCGGAGACGTTCCGCGTCGGGCTGCTGCTGGCTCCGCCACTGGCTGCGGGCTGGTCATGCTGGTCGCTCGGTAGCGTCGCGACGTACTCCGCCCACTGGAGCTTCTTCTCCTGGAGATCGGCGCTCGCTTTGGGCACCAGCAGCGTCCGCAGCTCGGGAATATAGTCGGGAGCCACGTACGGACTCGCCTCGCGCGGGTCGATCATGCCCACGGGCGCCGAGTGGTTGGGCTGGTTGAGAAACGCCGCGCGAGGGCCCTCCGAGTGCGTGCCGTACACGCTGCGCGCGAAATTTCGCGGTAATCTGGAGACTTTGAGCCGCTTCCAGCCTTCGCCGGGCAGCGACGGCGCGAGCGAGGAGCCTTTGGTCGGCAGCTGGAGCTTGGCCATCTTGGCCGCCATGAGCGAGGCCTTGGAGCGATCCTGTTCCTCCGTGAGTCGAACCATGTGGTCGCGTAGATCCACTTGCTCGGCGTCGTCGTCGCCGTCGTCGTGATCACCAAATATTGTTGACCGCCGTCGCCGCTGCTGCTTCTTCTTCTTGGTAACCTCGTCCTCCTCGACTTCAAGCCCCAGTTTGGCCGTCAGCACGCGCAGAAACTGCTCGTCGGCCAGCAACGCGTTGGCCATTTGGACGATCGCGTCGCGCGTCTTGCGCTGCTCAGCGCTCAGCGCCTTTTCTTCTTCTTCTTCTTCTTCTTCGTCGGCGTCGTCGTCACTGGCGTCTCCGCTACGCTCTGAACGCGACGACACAGCGCCGGACGCGTCGCTGCGACTTGTCGGCGCCGCGCCGACGTCCCCTTGGGGCCACACGAGGGGCTTGTCCCAGCGGAATCGATGGCAGCGCGGCAACGCCTCGTTGAGCGAATAGTAAAACACCACGCGGCTCTGGTCCTGCGTGATCTCGCGCAGCTGCCACCCGACCTGCTCGTGCTTCACAACCGACAGCTCGAGGCGGTCTTCCCATTCGTGGAGCACGTCCTCGCTCATCGAATCCGTGGCGAATCGGTCCGATGCTTGGGCGACCTTGGCGCTGAGCTCCTGCTCGATTCGCTTCTGCTCCTGGCGCTTGGCCTCGAGCTGCAGCCGCCCCATCTCGATCTTCTTCTCAATATCCACCAGTTTGTCTTCGTACTCTTTCTGCTTGCGCTTCTGCTCGAGCTGCTGCAGATACGCCGACATCTTGGCGGCCACGACGTCTTTCATCACTTCGTGGGTCATCGACACGGCGAACCACATCGCACCATTCGAGCCGCTCGTCGCGTGGTTTTCGATAATATACAGATAGTCCTTCTCACGCCGCTCATGGTTTACATGGTGGCGCACCACATCCACCGAGTGCCACGAAAACCGACCGCCGACGCCCGTGGCGTTGGCCAGCGCGACTTGAACGCTTACGAGCTGCGGATCCACGTCGAAATTGGGCGTTAAAGAGCTGTAGTCGTCTCGCCACCACTGGCGGAAGCTGTCACGCTCGTGAGATTGCGGCCACAAGCGGCGGTGCGCATACGGTTCGTCCAGTTCCAGTACGAAATCGTCGCCCTGGGCCTTGGAATTCAGCAGCATGATCGTGCCAGGCAGCAACGAGTCGATTCGGGTATGCAGTCTGGTTTGCAGCAGCGATGTCAAGCATGGCGACATGTGCTGCGGTGGAACAAGAGGTGCATTAGGTGGATCGTACAGCTGCGGAGGCGGCGACTTCGAACCGATATGCCAGGCGACCCACAGGGGCGAGTGGAGCGGCGCGTCGAGCGCCAGTGTGAGCAGCACGAGGATCGCGTTGGTCGACGACAGCGTCTTGGAGCGATGGAAGATGGCGACTGCCTTGGTGCACTCGCGCTGCGGATCGTCGTCGTGGGGAGAGCTCCACCATAGAACGGGGCCATTGCCGACCAGAGCGACGCCCGGCACACGCGCCAACGCACTGCTATCCACAGGGTCGGATGGGTTCCAAGGGCCACACACCAGTAGCGTCAGCGGCGGGACTTTGAACGGCAGCTCCCGCGGGCGTTTGCGGCGCCTGGCCATAGGCGTTGATGGTGTCGAGACGGCGGCCACTGACCTCTGGCGCGTGAGCGACAACGTCGGCGTTGAGATCTGATGATCTTTGGCGGGGAACACCGCGTGCTGCAGCGCCCGTGAGGTCGAAATCGACGAGATTTGGGAGTATCCGTCGCGGATCGCGGCCTCGTCGCGTCGATCTCGCAGCGCGTTGGTTTCAGTAGTGGCGCCCTCGTCACTGTCGTCGTCGTCGTCTGTTATGCCTTGTCTGTCAGCCACAGAGCTGATCACTCGCTGTCTGGCCGCGTGCCGCTCTCGTCGTCGTTGCGCGCGAAGCAGCCGGTCATTGAAATGGTCGAGGTTCGTGAGCCAAATGTGGTTCACGTCGAAAACGAACGATTTGGTCTGGTTCCGGCGCCGCGTCTCGGCTTGCACTTTCAAGTTCTCCAGCTCGAGCTGCGTGGAATACTTTTCACAGATCGGATGCCGCACAATGAGCGGCACCACGGCGACGTCAAACACCTCGCCAAGTCGCTCGCGCTCGGCCTCGGCGTCTTGGAGGCGGCAGAACGCGCGCCAGAGCTTCTCGCGATCGGGTTCCGACCGATATTTCGCGTGCAGGTCGTCCGAAAGCCAGCTCGTGGGGCCCTGAAGCTCCATGTGGCGCAGCATCTGCGCCTCGTCGCTCAGTCCACTGAGCGGATTGTTGTTGCTGTGCTTGGACGGCAGCGCTCGCGCGTGATGCTCGCAGCCCGTGGTCTTGTTTGGCGCCACCCAGCACGCGTGGCACATGCGCTTCTCCACGGCGTGGTCGGGCCGCCTGGACGGCGAATTGGCCTCGCGCATCCCCAGCTTCTTGAGCAGTAAGTTGACGTTGTCCACCTCGTAAATCGCCTTCTTGATCGACTGCGCCGACGACATCGCTCCTCCTCCTCCTCCTCCTCCTCCTCCGCTTCGTCCTCCCCCTCCTCCAAACCCTTGCGGGACGTCGGCTTTGCTCTTGGCCATCGACATGTACAGCGGCGAGCTGAGGATCTTGTCGGCCGTGCGCTTGTCGCGCTGCGCCTTCCGCGTAGACTCCACCGCCGGGTCTTTAGTTGGTGGTACGGTCTTACTATTGTCGATGGCTGGTAGAAACGGAGCTACTAGGGAACTCGCCGCCGCGGGCACTCGACCAACGAAATCCCCACTCCCACAGGTTGGCTGAGATATTCGAGGCAGATACGTTGCACTAATGTCGCCACCGCTGTCGTCGACCTCGCTGTGGTGGCGGCTGGGTGACTTGAGCGGGGACGTTGGCGTTGGCGTTGGCGGCGCCTGCACGATCAGCGCGCCGCCGGGCGAGTACGTAGCTTTGAGCTCGTCGCGGGAGACGGTTTTAGCAGGGCTGGCGCTGGACGCAGAGAGAGTGGTGGTGGAAGGGGTGGATCCATTGTTGCTGTTGTGCTTGGCGGCTCGAGTGAGCGCCGCGCGCTCTTTGACGAGCAGCTCTTGCTGCTTTTTGTTCTGCTGCTTGAGGATCCGCCGCGCGCTGGATTCGACGCTGTTGAGGAACTGGTTGAGCTCCTCCATAGTGGAGAACGCGGAGAATCGATGAAGCTATCGCACCCGCGTCCAGGAGGCCTAGAGGACGGGCTGAATAGATGGCGGAGGCTGGTTCACGACTCCATTCGCATCCATGGTCACTCCGCCGCCTTGAAACTGAACAGTCACCTGATAGAGTAACCCTAGGAGGGTACAAATTGTATAACATAATTGAGTATTTGTGTCATCTCTTCGCAGTAAAGCCACCACTTCAAGTACGCCATTTTGCATGATATATCAATATTACCAGGTTCTATCCTACGTGAATTATTAGATAAATTGTGAAATTTAACAACCAAAATACATATTCTACCATCTCATAGAGGTTTTGAAATGTGAACGTGCTCTCCTCGTTTCTCATTTCACGGCATTGCGTTAGTAAAAACTGACACTACCTCTTATTACTCCTACCTTGTTTTGATAGCGTGTTCCCAATGATCTGATACCGTCCTGTCTATCCACATTAAAATCAAGTGATGCAACTCGGGAGATCACACCCACTGGTGACACCAACGGGAGCTGCAGCGCACTTCGAATTAAGTAGGATTTGATAGGGATCCGAGTGAAAAGCCACCACACTTCAATCCT